>PPHD01000155.1:43773-94444 GCA_002909625.1 Bambusicola thoracicus
GTTCAGAGTGATAGCGTTTGTCTTCCCAAGAAACCACTACTCACAATGAATCCTGCTTTCCTGCAAATGGCTGAACACCTTCCTGGCAACGGGAAGCAGCAAATGAATTCCTTGTTTTATACATGCAGCTTTTGCCCTACCTAGTAAAGCTATCTTCATCTCAGCCCATGGGTTCCCACACTTTTCCCTTTCTGATTCTCTCCCCCATCCCACCTGAGGATCCTGAGTAAGCAGCTGTGCGGTGCCAGCAGGTTTAAATCACAGCACCACCCTGCAAGCTGATTATTGGAAAAATAAATAAATAGAGAGCAACTGTAGGAGCTGTACTTGAATTGCGTGCTTTGATAGGGGTTAGGTTATTTTAAGCTGTAGCATTGTGCTTCTGAAATGACGTTTTTAGTACAAAAGTTCCTGAATGCACAAATGCCCACATCTGCAGGCCTTGCCATTGACTTAACAGTAATTTGTTGTTATCCTACCAGGTGATAAAAATGTGATCTAAATAATTGGATGCTTCATTTTCTTCCCGAAAACAATGCAATTTTAAGCCTATTTGTGTACAACATGCAGGATGAACTTGTTTTTCTTCTGAGTAGATTTTTATTTCCTTGCTCCAGCTCTACCAATGACTTCTGTGGAATAAAAGCCCCAGAGCATATAAAAATTTTAACAGTTAAGCACATTTTCAGAGGCGTTCTCCTATTCAGCCATCAGTAAGAACAAAATGTTGGCTCTTTGTTAAAGAGGAAATATCACAAATACCAAAAGCAACAAAGTTTCCAAAATGGTAGCTGGCAGCAGCAGCAAATAGCTTTCACTGATGCAGACTGAAATCCTAATCCAGATAGACAAAGGAAATATTACTTTTATTAGCTGTTGCTCCACCAAAATGATAATAATAATAATCAGCCACTCTTGTTGCTATAGCCTTCAGAAGTTCTTTCCACAGTTCCAATTCTCCTCACCTTCAGCTCAGCCTAGAACCCACTGTCCACATACTCTTCTCATATCAGTTTGTTCCAGCAGACAGCACAGGAGCAGCAGCTTTAAGGAGTGCTGTCTTGCAACTACTTCTAGTCCTTTCTTTGCACAGCAGTAGGAAATTTTAGATGTTTCTGATGCTGGAACAAATGACTGGGAACTTCCTTTTGAAATGTTCAATTTTGTTTTGTTTTTGTTTTAATCAAAACAAGTTAAAAATGGATAGTTTTACTCTAATGTAGAAAAATAGGATTTACACAAGCCAGCGTAGCTTGACTTACTCTATGAGAAGTGTTTGAAAGCTTTCCTCACCAGAAGAATCACTATCATGGTTAATGAGTATCTACCTGACTACAGCCAATTTGTAGCTCGCTTCTATGTAACATTGCCATTAAAGCTACAGAAGTAGCCCTACCCGATATGCCAGCGATCCTCCTCTTCTATTGCTTCCATGAGCACTTGTCAAAAAAAAAATCTTTCAAATGGAGGTTATAAAAAAAGCAAGAAATTCAAGAGCAGACTGCCTATATAGCAATCTTCTTCTTCAATAGTAGATAGCATTTATTTTTACATTGAATTTTTTTTAGGCTTGTTTTCAGTTATTCTAGATTTCTGCACCTACATCCATGAAGCAAGACATATTATAGAAAACATGAGAAGTTTGAGAACAGAAAGCTTAGTTTAACTTTTATAAGATACCCACATTAACTTTACTAAGTAAAGCTTTTCCAAAATACAGATCATAGAATCATTTAGGTTAGAAAAGACCTTCAAGGTCATCAAGTCCAAACATCAACCAGGTCTACGGTGTCCCATCACTAGACCATGGTCCTCAGTGCCACATCCCAAGTCTCAGATATCTCCAGAGATGGGATACCATCACCTCCCTGGGCAGTCTATTCCAATGCCTAAAAACCCTTTCCATGAAGAGATTCTCATGGATGAATAACCTAGACTTCCCCAATACAATTTCTGACTGTTTTATCACTCATCACATGAGAAAAGAGATTGACGCTCTCTCTGTTGCAATCTCCTTCCAGATGGTGGTAGAGAGCAATGTGGTCTCCCCTCAACTTCTCCAGACTTAGTTGCACCTGTTCCCTCAGCTGCCCCCAATAAGTCTTGTTCTCTAGTCCCTCCACCTTCCAGTCTTTTCACACCTTTTAACACTAACCACCTCCCTAGGATGAGATGTACTTACTAACATGGAGTTGATGTGGCTTTCACAGATGACACGTGTGCCTGTCTACACCAGAGTAACTGAGACAATGCCATATTTCAGAAGAGTGCTTTGCCTGCACACGTTTGAAGACTGAGAACTTGTGTGAATGAAAAAAGTTGCACAAGTTTTCCAAACTGTGTGGTTTTACATGAAGTGGTCAAAGATGCATTTGATACATGGCATAATGATGAATACTCACTTGAGCTATTCAGAGGAACTGTCTGAACTGGAAGAAGAGCAACGAAGGCTGCAGTAGCATCAATTAAGTGTTAAAGTACATAAATAAAATGCAAATACATGAAAAATGTCAGCAATTAATAGATTTTTGTTGTTGTTGTTACTGTTGAATACTGGAGTATAATCAACTATGACAGAAGTTTCAGTAATCTTTGAACAGTCCAGCCCTTCCACATAGCACAACAGGGATAATTTTCTGCTAGGAACAGCTATAACTTCCTTACAGCCAGCATAACCTTGAGCACTATAAAAAGAAGCGAGCAAAACCAGAAAGGAAATAGAGAGATGAAGACATTTCTAAATGCAAGGTGAATGTGTGCATATTGTATTTGTGTTTTAACCCACTCCAAATTCATTACACATTTTTTTGTCCTTCTAAGTTCTGAACTTAGATGGAGATCAGGCCACAAACAACTGCCAGCACCCCAAGAGCCATTTCTTACTTGCAGAGCTTGCTATGCATTTCCTGTTCTCCCCTACTCTTTTCTATCCAGCTGTTGTGTCTCGTTCTAGCTTTTTGGCAATTAACCGTCTCTCTCAGCAGTCCTTTCTTTCATTGCACTTTTGTTATGATTCTGATCCTTCAACAAGATGAGAATGAACTGTAACCAACAGAAAAAAAATCTTGTTAGCATTCTGTAGCGCAATCCAGCTACATGCTACTCCTTCTAAAAAATTTCTGGCCTGTTTTTATGCTCTTACACACTGATGATTCATTCACACAAAGGCTAATTACTCCAATGCCCTATCAACCCACTGTCTCTCCCGGCCCTTGAGAAATCTGTTTGGCCCCTCCTGTACCTTCAGCAAGACTCAGTTACTTCCTGGCACAGCCCAGGGAATATAACCTACATGCCCTAGCCAAGTCTACACATTCCCTTACACGAGCAGTTTCTTAACATATTCTTTTCCCCACATTCACTCAATTGCATATTCTTCTTCCTCTACCACTGTTCAGTGTTTAAAAGGACAAATGTATTATTCTCAAGGCTGGAATTACAAACTTTTGTTAAACATGGTATGCTGCTAAGTATAAACACGGCAATTTAATGCGTTAATAAGCTAGTTTGTGACAGCAGAAAGAAAAGGTAAAGTGGAAGTGTGCATTACTGAGTGGTCTATGAAGCAGAATTAATGTTCAGCTGGAAAGATAGACAAGAGAGAACATCCTGTTTGAGTTTAGTTTACATTCACTTTCAAATGGGGCTCCGTAGTGTTCTCCCAGTGAAATAAGATCTAAATAGTTGGATTTCCATCCAGCTTGTCTCTTCAGGTGAAATAAATTTAGAAGACTATTTCCTAGCTCACGTGAAAAAAAGCACTTGAAGACAGGTCAGCCTTTCCTCCCACACCTCAGAAAACACACTACAAATTTAGCTTGCAATACACTGGTAGCACTGTAGGAAAAGACTGCTGATCATGATGCAAATTTTGCTCACTGCTTAGTGAGTTGTCTTCGTGCACACTGAAATCTTACTTTTCTTCTTGGCTTATGCTGGACTCCAGCTGCAGGGTCATGAATGTATTTTTGCCTACTTTTCTCCTAAATATTTAATAGAACATTACTCAAAATGAGAATACCTGAAAGCACATTAATATCACTTTACATTTGGAACTGCATCCAGTATTTTACAAGTCTATTTGCTCAGAAGTACAATGAGGTAATATACTGTACATCAAGTTACAGCTCATAAAGTAGCAAATGCTAAATTGTTATATGCATAAGATCTCTTCATGTATCTGCCAAGAGAGCAATATTCTTGTTTCATCAGTAGAAGTATATGGTCCCTAACACAAGTACAGATTTTACTGTACCCTTAGAAATGAGACAGAAGTAGGTTCAAGCAGTTTCTATGTGAATCAAAATCATTTTAACAGACAAATTGGTTAAATAACTTACCTTTCCTTGAAATACATGAAGTACAGAACAGGAACAACATATTCATTCTTTGTGCTCATTCCTTTTTGTTATATAAGAGGTCTGTACGTTGAGTTCATTTGAGGACAAATAGAGTGCCAGACATTACTTCATAGTAAAATGGGACGGTTCCACTGTTGTTGAACAGGAAAATGTACAATTGGAGTTCGCATAATACAATTAGTTTGCAATTTTGCAGTGCTCTGGAATGAAACAGTCTTATGTTCTCCAGTGTCAGGGCAATGCTTACATACCATATTCACAGTACTCTTAAAAAAGCACAATCCCAATTCTACAACTGTACCTTTGTTAAAAGTCCATCTGGCAGTAGCCCAAGAACAAATACAACCAAAGAAAAAAAACTGATGCAAAGGGGATAATATCTTTTTTTCAGTCTTTCTGAGATTGAAATGTCATTGGGACAATCAGAGAAAAATCAGAAAATCAGGGAGAAGAGTTCATGGGTTTTGTTGTTGGTTTTGGGGAGGGGGAGAGGGGTGTTGTTTTTTTTTTTAACTGGATTCTGATGCATCTCTAGAAATTATCCTCATTCACGTCAACAGTGTTGTTCTTATTGTCAGGGGAAAACTAGCAGCCAACTGCAAACAGACTATTCCAATGCAAAATCTGGTTCAAACCACATTCCAAAACGAGCACCTCTACTGTAATGGATGATTTCAAAAGGCATGTCACCACTTTGAATAGTGACAGATTTACAGCTTCAAATACAACTCATCTGTAAGCATTTTGATAATCAGGGTTTGAATTGTGAAGCTTCTGCTTTCTAACCATCTAAGCTTGATTCATCTTCAGTCAAATTCTAAACCCCATTGCATCTTCCTTTCTATTAAAACTCATATGATGAGATCTGTAGTGAAGTGCTGCCTTGGTAGGCCTTTTTTTTTTTTTTTTTTTTTTTTTTTACAAGATTCCTGCTAGTATTAGAAATATCTACACATGCACGTGTAATCCATTAAATCCTTAGTCTCTCCTTAAGGTAAGTCCTCACTGCTAAGGCAGAAGGGAGGTGCAATAAACAATGAACCACAGAGATCAGATCCTAAATCAAGAAGACTTTCCTATTCCTGAGGAAAGACTTAATCACCATAATAGAGAGCATTTTTCCCCCCTCTATGAAGGAATCAGAAAGAGTTGGGTTTGTTTCCAAACTCAGAAAATGGCAAACTTCAGTAAAACAATGGACAAACCAACTCTTATTGTGATTCAGCTTTAGAAGCAGTAACAATGCAAAAGGTATTAATTTAGAGCATACTTACACTAAACACCACTCCCATTAACATTTTAACAGTTGTCATCTTAAGAACAGTAGAACTAGAATCCCATTAAACAGAAAGAAATGAAGCAGTTAACACCTCTCAATGAGTTGTATTTCAGAATCAAACATCCCTAGGCTTTGAGCTGAAATTGCCCACATTTGTTGTCTCCCAGGACATAGTCCAATAACTGTTTATTCAGCCTCTATCGGAAATGAGTAGCAGTTGTAATAATGTAATAACTAACGCCCAACGTATTACCTGTGGGAGGAAAGCTTGGTTTTATTCTGTATAGCCATAGTTTTTTGTTTTTTTTTTCCCATTTATCTTCCTAAAACTTTATAGAGACATTTTAAATTACCATCACAAAAATTTCTGCACTAGTAAATGCACTCCAAAGCTGTATATGTCTTTGCATCCATGTACTGGACTCCACTCATACTAGTTATATGAGGGGAAGAAAAAATAAACATCTTTCTACAGACATTTATTACTTATATTGCATGTTTTGATAAATATGGACTATACCATAAAGAAAAGCCACTCATTCAGAGCACTGTCCCACGAGCATTCCAAATCTTACTGACTTGGAGTTTCATTGGGTCTCAATAATCTAACATTCCATCCAGTCTGATGATCTTTCTTAAGTACAAAACCTGTCTCAGAGGACCTGAAAAGTTCTCCAGATACAGACTGTCAAAATAGATGTAATCCCAGTCACATCATGCTGGTAAGAGGAGTAAAAGCGTGATCGGATTTGCAAAAGTCAGAAAGTGTTTCTCATTGGTCCTTTACAGTACTCAATAAAAAGTTTCCCTACACTTAAGTAGCTCTAGTATATTTTTGTTAGACACCATCCCCTCCATCAATGTCCTTTATGGTAACCATACAGGGAAAACATATTCCATCTGCACAGAAGCTGAGCATCAAGAACTCCAATCATAAGGAAATCGGTAGGCTAAAATCTAAAGCCACCATAGAGGCTCCTCTTGCCATCACCATACAAGTTTACATGCAAGTCTTCTGATTACCCACAAACTAGACTTGCACAATTTTTGACACGCAAAAGGAAAGTGTGTCTCTGCTTCGATCCCAGCAGAGCCTCTATGCACAGCCTAATTACTAGATGATCAGCTTGGAAGTCTGAGCGTCTTCAGTAAGCCCATAAACAATCATTATCATCTTTATGATAATGACTAACAATGATTAAAAAAATTGCTTATTACAAGCCTTCTCCACCCATAGTGACCTGTAGACCTGAACTTTTTAAAAGGCTGCTTCATAAGAGAAAGGTTAAGCCTCACCAAACACATCAGGGTCAAAAGTCAACATTCTGGAATGATCTTTAAGATGAAAACAGCAGAGTGACACTCAGGTTTTTTATTGATTTTTCTGCCACCACATCTTTGCATTAATCACTTTTTCCAACAGCTTGGTTGGAACCTGCAACATAAAAGCACCCAAAGCATCATTCAACCATCTGAGAAATTAGTATGCTCTACTACTACTATTTACCTTTCAAATTCACCCAGGTATACAAGAATAAAATTTAATCACTGTTTACTTCTCACAAGGAGATACCAATCCCTGCTAAATAATGACAGCATTGTCCTTAGAGACCACTGCATATCTGTGGTGCAGCCAGCTACCGGCAGCAACATGGGGGCAAACAATGAGAAGAGGGAATTATTGTACAAAAAAATTCTGTTACACAATATACAAGCCTATCTCAGTACTTAGCGTCAGTGGATTCACTTCAGTGATTTTTTAAACTCATAAGTACACAAAACTGCTTAGAACAGTTCCTCATAAGGCATAGTTTAGCCAAGCCTCCAGTATTTTTTCTGCCACAAATGGCTATTTTTATTTTTTACAGCCAGAAAAAGATGTGCATTATCATACTAGAAACTACTCTAGATTTAATAGAGTGCCATATCAAAAGTAGACTCAAACAGCCAGTAACCAGGCTACGCAAACATACCTAAATAAACACAATAAATAAATGACCTATTCTGCGGGACCTGAGTAGCAAGTCTAGCCAAGGAGATTCCTGTTAGATTAGGAAGATTCCCTATACAGAGATCTATGCATCCATTTTGATGCACCTGTTAACAATACAATACACTGTTTTGTAATAAACCTGGTCTCTCACAATCAGGCTACATCAGAAGGAACTGCACGGTTCTGAGGCAATCCTACTACCAATTCTTTCACTCATCCCATTGCTGAAGGTGACGCTTCACAGTAGATATAACCAAACAGAACTTGTGCCCATCTCTCAGCAACCCAATTCACAGCCTGTCTTCTGTATCCTAAATCAGGGCTCTGGAGCAGCTGATGTTTGGCACAGATTAAGTATTCGCAGGTAAAACAAGATTCCACTACAATCACTCTAGGGCACAATTTTATTACGGAATACATCTAGTTGTTCAGAGAGTCCTCACAGAGGCATACTTAGAACAAAAACAATCTACTACCAGACTGAACTCAAAATGGGAATAACAAGATTATTACAAAAATAAATTAATAACAAAGAAAACACTAAGGAATCAGTTGTAAAATGCATTGTGAACGGAAACGATATTTATGAACACAGTATTAAACACAAGGACATCCCAGTAGCAACGCCCTACAGACAGAAGCTTTAACTCGAGTTTAAGGTTTAATAGCCTCACAGAAAATCTGAAATACACAACAAGGACTTTAATTCATACTTCCATGTTTCATGAAGCTTCGCAGAAACCTTGGGATTTCAGGGTGTCTCTGTTAAAGATAAATATACCTATGTGTCTATCTATATATATATATTTACAACTGTTGAAAAAAAAGAAGTCCACTTCAGGTACTTTTAGCAGAGTATCACCAATCTGACTTCCTTGTATAAGTTCAAAACACACTGTATAGTTCTGTAAAATAGTACACCTTCTGTTTTACTAGAAGAAGCTTAATTTTAAGTAAATTGAGACCAATCATTTTTCCTGAACCCAAGAAACACACACATACAACACTCTTAATATATAAAAATGAGTATGCTTAGTTGGGTACCTTCAAATAAACATAGCTGTATTCAATTGATCAATCCCTTTTGTAAGCATTTAATGCAAAACACCTATCTTGTGGGGGGTGTTTACTCCTGTCAGGCATCAAAGCAATGCTATTCTTTTTCATAAAAGATGAGATCATAAAGCCAGATTAGCAGACATAGTCCATGCTAAATTGCTCAACTAGAGCAAATCAAAGAAGGTATTTCTTGGCAGCTGTAGTGGTGCTGCTGCTGTAGACTCACCTGAAAAAAGGAGAACACTGTGAACAGGGAATGCAATCCTAGCTGTAGTGAGTATATGTTCTGTTATCCTTAAGGTTCATTTCCCAACTGATTTGAGAGAAGACCTCTCTCTAAGGAAAAACGTATTGTGAGGCCTACCACAAAAGCTGATTTTGCAGAAGCATGATTTAGAAATGTGTTTTGTATTTGAAAGTTAGTTCTCTGTGTTCAGCACTTAGTAGAAGAGGCATGTATCTGATTCGGCAAGCTTTTTATCGTTTAAATGCGTTTTAAGATTAATGCTACCATTTTCCTAACTGCTAAATGGTTAGAAAGATGATATTTTCTGTTTACAGGAAGCTATCTTGGCACTCCTCTTGTAGCTAACCACTGAGTGGCACAAAAGCTCAGAAGAATGTTCCTTTCTATTGTATCTTAACAGGTTAATCACAACAAATGAGAACTAATGCAGTGAACGCTTACCCTTTTCCTATACCAAACCCTCATATATATTCAAATGCACGTCTGATTTTATTCTAGTTGTCAGAAGGTGCTAATCTGTATGGCTGTCGGGGTAACCTCGCCAGACTCAAAGCTACAGTTATTGTTAAGTTCTGCTGACATGATGCCTGGACCCAGAGCTGCAGGCAGCCTTTCACTGGGCTACAATGCTGCTGAATGAGGATTTACTGTTCCAAAAAGCCACACAATGCAGCACTGGAGGGGCGCCCTCTAAATAAACTGTTCACTCCTGAACTTCAGGTTTTTTGTGCTGGCTTAACAATTGTATACCAAATAGATGTTATAACTCCAACAGAACAAGTGATCATCTGAAATGGTAACCAAGGGCATTCGTTTCCTTAATATCATTAATTTGATGCGCTGTTTGCAGAGGTGAGGAAAAAAAAAAATGAAGTACATATTTCTCTTTTGACTAAATGTTAAGTAAAGGACTGAAAGTTCCATCAAAGCAAATATTTCAATTTTATGAACCATAATAAAAGAGAGTGGAAAAAAGTTATATAAAACTTGCCAGAACGTGGTTATTGAACGCTGCAGTTTCTAATCTGGGCGATAAATGTAGGTCAAGGGAACTGGAAAATCTAATTACTCTGTAAATTTTTAAACCTGTTTCTTTCTTCTCAAGGAAAAGAAAATTGTTCCCTTGCATTTATGCATACTTCACCCCGCGTGTAACTACAGCTAGCTGGGGAGTTACTTCTGTCTGAACACAAAGGTTTTTGAACTTCCTTTAACTGTGTCTTTGTGGCACGCACGGTGTTCTGAGCTTTGGCTCGCTCTTGTTTGCAAGGTAACACTGGTTATTTCACAACCAGCATTACTGTTCTGTAAATTCCAGAGACACCCTTCACATTTAAAAAAATAAATAAATAAGAAGCCATCTCTAAATAAAACTGACCTTTGGTACACCACTGTAGCAGCTCCTCTAGGTAACATCCCATACGACTGTAATGTGATACCTACTGTTCGTACAGCGCATTAACTATGAGGCAATGCATCATTACAGAGCTCCTGCTAATATGAATGTGACAGCATTGTAAATGTTAATTATTTACTGATGGTTTAACTGTTTCGCAGGTAGTTGCTGCTGACTCCTGAGTCGAAACAGACTGTATAACTTACAATGGGACCAAATACTTTAAAAAACGTACAAAAAATGTGAGGACTCGCACCATTGGAAGATTCCAAAATCATGTCTATTGAAGAATCATAAACCCAAAAAGGCATAAACCCATTTCAGGCATTTATTTCCCCACCCAAGTAACCCTTTTAAAAGAATGAAGGAAAAAAAAAAAGGCACCTCTGAAAGCAATCCTCCAACGCCCAATCATGAGAATGCCCTACCACTTCAAGTCTCAGAGTCATGTATTCTCTTTGCTTCTATTCACAAAGGGTTGTGGGGTTTTTGTATTGTTGTTTTTCTTTGTTTTTACCCACTAGGTAAAACAAAAGCCTAATTACACATAGGCAGAAGTCACTGCTTCTAGAAAAACAGAGAGCTGTGACTGTATTTGAAGGCACACAGACGAGAAGAGGTAACTGCAGCCAGCTGACATCTTGTATTGACCAGCCCTTTGTGCAGAGCTCTCTTTGATTCCTACCTCTGCAATACGTGACAAAGAGCCACGGCGTTTCACAACAGAAAGAGGACTTGTATGTTGTGTTCTGATTTGGCACTCAATGCTTTGTTTGTTTTTGTGGGGCGGAGGGTGAGTCGTACAAAGGCAGAAAACCTGGCCTCAGCTCATCTGATCTTCGGACGCTGCTCTCGTTATGCATAACTCCTACTTTTGACCTTCCTCCAACTGTGCTGGCAGGTAAAGGCTCCCCGATGAAATAAAGAAAAGAAAAGGTAACTCAAGAAGAGCCACAGCAAGGACTGAAAACATAGCTGTTGTAAAAGGTAAGCCCCAAACGGCAGCTCAGAGAACACCCCAAACTGAGATGAGTTTTGTGACAACGGTCTACAATAAAAAGCAGACCAATGTTTTTTAATGATATGCATTACATGAATCTGTGTCATTTATACAGGTGTAGGTGGTTAGATCTAAAAAATGGTGGTACAAAGACTAACTGCAGTCTTAATTTAATTGCACTGTACCACACCCTGTTTTCTGCATTACGGACAAGTCCACACATACAAGCATTACATTCATGCTTTTTGTCTCACCCTCAGTATTCTCGGAGGTTTCCATTTCAACCCTTGAACCTTTGAACTACTAATTTCTGATACTAATGGGGTATTGGTCCTTCCCTTGCAAAAATACATAAATCATTCTGATTAGAGAACCATTAAATCATTACTAAGACTGTACACAGCCCGAGGTGTGACTGATGACACACAGCAATGAGACCTGGATCTGCTCTGAATGAGAAGAAAACCTCTAACCTGCCAGGCCAATTGCTGGGTGCTTTTTAGAATAAAAAGTATTTAGACAAATAAAAGAAGAACAGAAGGTCCAGGTGTTGGTAACAACCAGAAGAGACAGCAATGACGAACTACAGTCCTTCCAACACGTGCCACGACATGGACACAGGTCCCACCTGTCACAGGTCAGCAAGAGTGTAAAATAATGACAACCTTAGGATGAAAAAGCATTTGGGTTGTGGGGCAACACAAAGCAAGTGGGATTGAGACATCGGTCCGATCTGAAAGCGCTAAGGCATTTCTGCATATTCGGGATGTCAAGTAAGATTCGGGTTAAGGAAAACACTTCTGGAGCAGCTCGGATGGGTGACTGCCACAAGCAGAAGCACTCACCACCTTCCACCTGCCAGTACAGCTGAGAGCTCTGAGAGCTGCCTGCAGCCAACACTACCAGGGCACTGCAGGAGGGTGCTTCTCCCTGCTCTGCTTCTGGGCTGGGTTTTTGCAGGATCCGTGGTCACAGTGAAAGCAGCAGGGCATCAGAGGAGGTGCCGGTGGGATAACAGGAAAAATGCCTCAGTTTTGCTGCACTGACACAGGCTGTGCAGGGAGGGGGTGCAGTCACTGTCCACTGTCCCATGGATGTGGCGCTGAGGGACACGGGCAGTGGGCGCGGTGGGGATGGGCTGACAAAGATCGATGGCCTTTCCCAGTCTTAATGATTCTAAGACTAGATCGTAAAGAAGGCGCGCGGGCAGCAGACCAAAAGGCCGGGCCTTTTGTCCACCTCAGCTCCTGAAGCGCTATCTTCACACGCGCAATCTCACGCAAGTTGCCTGCCGGCCCGGCCTGCAGGTGCACCCCGCGGGGACAATACAGCACAGCATCAACGTGAGAGGGCGGAGCCGCTCCCTCACGGCAGCCCCGCATCCCATCGGGGCTCCAAACGGAGAACCCCTCAGCCCGCCGGCTTCCCGTCAGCCCGCGGCGCTCAGGGTTCGCCCTGGGCCCGCCCACTCCGGGGCCGCCGCCGCCGCCGCTCCGCACAGTCCCCGGGGGTGACTAAGCACGACGCCGTGACCGGCCCTTTACCTTCCCTCCCGCCCCGCGCCCCGCCCGCCGCCGCGGACCGCCCCCCCTCCGCACTCCCTCCCCTCGCTGCGCCTGCGCGGTGCGGCGCGGCGCGCGCGGGCGCAGGAATGTGCGTTCCAGTTAAATAGTGGGCGCAGGGGCGGCCGCCGCGGCGCTCGGGCGCGGGGCGGCGGCTCTCGGCCGGGCCGGAGCTGAGAGAGAGAGCGGGGCGGCGCGGAGCCTCCATGGCGTGGCGCGGCCGCTGGGGCGGTCGCAGCGGGGCGGCGCGGCTGTGACAGGCGGCCGGGGCCGGCCTTTCTCCCGCCCCAGCGCTTAGCGGGGCCCTCGGCGGCGGAGAGCGGCGTCCCGGGGCGCTCGGAGAGGAGCCGTGGCGGCCGGGGGCTGCCGGCGGGTCACCGCCTCTATGATGAAATTTAAGCCGAACCAGACGCGGACGTACGACCGGGAGGGCTACAAGAAGCGGGCGGCGTGCCTCTGCTTCCGCAGCGAGCGGGAGGACGAGGTGAGCCCGGCACGTGGGGCCGGGGGGCGGGAGCCGAGCCCCGGGCAGAGCGGGGCGGCGGGAGCCGGGCGGGGCTCCGCGGCCCTTTGTCTCGGCGCGGAGGGCACCGCCACGCGTGGCCGTCCCCGCTCCGGGGGAGGAGGCGGCGGTGGCGGTGTGGGGCGGGCGCCGCTCTCGCCCACCATCTTGGGGCTGCGGGGCGCGGGCCCACGTGCGCGGGGCGGCGGCGCCTCCTTTGTGCGCGCCGGGCCCCGGGCGGCGCCCCGCGTAATGGCGGCCCGATGCGGGACGGGGCCGCGGGCTGCGGGCATGGCGTCCGACCGTGGGGCTCCGCGGGACGGGGGGCGCGGCCCTCCCCGCGGGGTGGGAAGGAGCTTAACGCCGTCCCGCCTCGCGGTCGGCTTCCGCGGGTTTTATTCGTTATTTTCCTCTCGTCCGGGGCAGCGCGGTGCGGTGTTGCGGCAGAATCGGGAGGTGGCAACGGCGCTGCCCTATATCCCAGCCAAGGTCAACGGCACCGGCCGTTATCTGCGAACTTGGCTGATGGATGCGTTGCACAATGCGTCTCCGTGTTGTCTGGAAGCACGCTCTGGCCTGGCTTTCGTTCTTCTCTTTCTTTCTTAACGCCTTTAAGTCCGCCGGGCATGGCTCGCGTTTGTTCTCCTTTCCCCCTAGGCTGGGAGGAGCTGTCGCCCTGTGCCGCCTGTCAGTGAGGCACGTGTGCCGCGGGGCCCTGAGCGCCCGGCGGGAAGAGGCCGCACCTCCCGGCGCTGAGCGGTGCCTCCAGGAATCAACCCGGGTGCCGTTGAGCTCTGTGTTACTCCGCGCGTGCTGTCGGTGCAGCCTCAGGAGCGCGCTGAGCGGGCTTCGCTGGGTGTTGTAAAGGAGAAGGGTGCCCGGCTGAAACCTTGCCAGTGCTGTGTAAGAACGGCACTGCTGAGCGTAGAAGTGCTTTGGGGTGCTGGGGGTGGAAGACCTGCTCAGTTGGTGCGGGCTGGGCTTGGCGCTGCCAAGCAGATGCGTTGCAAGGTGGTATGAATGGGGTAAGGCGGGTTTGGGGCGTACATCGAACATGTGGTAACGGCATTGTCTTCTGATGAGTTGCTTCCTGAAAAGTGGTGGTCATGTGCTAACCCAGTTCTGGTGTTTCCCAAGTGCCAGTTCTACCACCTCACCGTAGAGCCTGTGCCTCAGTTGGTTGTGGCAGCTGTTGGTGATTGATTTGTATCACCAGCCATGTGCCTCAGCTGGATGAGTGAGACGTGCTTGTGATGTTCTTGAACACTGTTCTCTAAATACACTTTAATGTAGGTCCGCTTGAAGTGCTACATCTTCCGTGCTTCCTTTTCCGTTCTCTGGAAGTGGTGCCATCAGTTTTCAGCTGGCCTGCCTCTCCAGGGCACTGCAGGCACTGGGGCTGCCCCAGAGGAGCCACAGAGGCAGTGGTACTGAGGTATCTGCTGCAGTCTTCTCATACAAACCGAAGAAATAGTCAGTCTTCCAATTTTGCCTTGACTGTAAATGGCTGCTTCGTGTCCAGGTGTCTGTGCTTCACCCAGTTTTATTTCTCCTTTCTAGTACTTTGACTTGGCATGGACCGCAGCCGTTCCCTAACAATGTTTTAATGGACTTTGAGGTCTTAGAACCGCCTCTTCTAAAATCCTTTTTCCACGATTCCATTTCTTTCATGTCCCTTAGTGTGATACTATTATTTCTTGCATGTGGGCAACTGGGTTGTTTTGAGTAGAATCCCACTGCATTGTGCAGATGGTTATTAATACTTCTGTCTCCATACCACAGGAAAAAATACGATGGATTCTGTCTTTATCGTGACTGCAAAGCTGTTGTGTACTAATCCTGTGATTAGAAGTGATATCAAATACTCATGTTGTTTCCACTCGTGATATTTCCACTGGAGCAAAAGTTCTTCCTGCACGCTGGGTTCACGACACATTCTTCTTAGCCAGCTGCCATTTTAATTGTGCAACTTCAGGGGGGGGGATTTGTGCTGATTTATGGAGTCTTAAAGTAGCAGGTTTAAAAAGTTCAGTAATAGATTTTCATGGTTGGCCTCAATGGAGACATCTACTATATAAAAACAATGTATCTGCCATCAATCTTGCTGCAGAGTCTGCTTATGGCTTTTTGTCGTGTTCCTTACCTGTTTTGACCTTGTTGTGCTGTCTTTGGTAGTCTTACTGAAGCCCACGTTACAGCTGAGTTTTATGGGTAGTGGAGGCACATAACTGAAAAAAGTCTGGTAACAAAGAATGGTAAACAGAAAAACAAAGTGAAGGGAGATGTATTACTTTCTTATTTCTCCTTTCAAAACACAGGTGAGTTCTAGTGTAACTGTGAGGCCAGAGTGAGTCTGGTAGTCCTTGCAAACAGTTGGGAGCAGTCACTGAGCTGCTGTCTGGCTGCAGCACTGTCCATTACAGTTACCAACAGTGCTTGCTGCCAGGTCTGAGAAAAGCCACCTCTCTTTGGCGTTGGGGGTGGAAATGGGGCTGTAACCTATCAAATGCTTCTGCTTTGTCTGTAGAGCTGGCATTGCAGAATGAAGCATGCGCTTGCAGGACAGCTGATGTGTGTCCAAATAGCTGCACCGCTGCAAAAATCCTCCATTCTTGCATCATCTTTCAAAGGACCCTGTTGTGTCAGTTTGCTGGCATAGCCAGGTTATCTTAGATATTTGTAAACATCAGGCTGTGATATTGCAAAAAAAAAAAACCTCCCTGGAAATCTGAATAGCTGACTAATGTTGCCAGTTGCTTTGGAGATCATGGAGTGTTTTAAAAGAACATCTCTTAGACTGCTGTCTTTAAAGTGAAGCCTGTTTTGGTCACTTCAATGCCCTCATTTGGGCTGAGAGTGCAAGCTAGTTGGATATCAGATTAGGCGCTGAGTCCTTCTGCCATTCTTAATCAAAATGAAGCAGTGATTGCAGGCACTGTCTGCCATTTAAATGGGAAAAAAAAAATGCTGGAAATGAAGCAGGAGAAATCCCATGGAAAATGAAAGAAGGCTTTGCGGGCGTGAAATGTGGGGGCTGCGCACGGCGTCTTTGCGCAGCAAGAAGCTGGTAGGTGTATGCTTAAGGCTGATTGGTATTCAGCAGGCTGGGATGGGCTGGCATATCTGTGTGTGAGGAAATGCAAGTCTCGTGTGTGTGGCTCAGATATGTGGATGGTGCCTCCAGGATGAGCAGAAGGAGAGCCTCATGTAGTGCCACAAAGACTGGTGACTTCCTCACTTGGAATTGCCTCTTCGTTGAACACTGGATTTGCACAAAGTGCTGCTGCTGGCTTAGGGTTGGGCCAGAGGATAGGTGAGGAAGTGCTCACCTCTTAGAGTGGAGAACAAGACCAGGATGGCAAGTAGTAAATGTATTTTCCTAGTCACTTAAAGAACCAGAACAAGTTCATTTTTATTCCATCAACTGCCATGTTACACACAAAAAAAAAAAAACCAAGCAGTTATTTTCAAATACTTTGAATGTAAAACTTGTTCTAATTACTTTGGCATCTGCAAGCACTGATTTACATAATTAAATATAATATTGAAAGCTCTAATTCAGTGATCAGCCGGCAGTTATTAGTGTCAGAACTAAAAAGTAGTTTCATATGAATTGTTAGCAAAAATTGAAGACAAAGGACCCATTTTCAGTTTTCTGGTTTTGCTGGTCGTTATTGTATAAGAGATGAAAATAGATGGGAATGGTTTCCTTGTGCTTCTGAGACAGTGGTGAATATTGTCACATACAGGAAATGTAGATTTACTTATTTTTGTACTGTGTCAGGGGATGCACTTATTAATTATTGCCTTGTAACTTCATTTAAAACCCCTGGGGTTCTGATATTGTATAGCCTTCTTGGTCCAATTCATGGACTTTTATTTCTTTGGCCGTAGAACATTGAGATTTAAGAAAGTGGCATTGAATCTGCCTTGATCCTCATGATAGCTATCTTGTCATTTAAGTAGTGCTCTTCAAATGTTTAAAACCATAGCACAGTGCTCGTCAGTTTTCTGAAACCTAAGTGTACGTCTCCTTTGCCTTAACATTAGGATCCATCCTGTTGAATTACAACCGCTTGCCAGCAGTGGAAGCCGGAAAGCTGTGCAAAGCTCTGGGAGTTGAGCTGCCAGCCATGGGAGGAAGCTCCTGTCTTCCTCCGTGCCTCTTCAGATGCTGAAGCCAGTCATCCACGAGCTGTTTCTTGAGAGAAAACCTGGAGTACAGTTTTCAGTACCAGTGGTATTACTTGCCCATGCCAGAACGAATGTGTTTAATGAGTGGATGGTCACTCACACTGGGCTGAGGGGAGAACGAAACAAAGCTATACCTGCCAGACTCACGTGGAAGAAAGCCTAGTTAGTTTTGCCATGTTTAAAAGTCAACCTTCTGAATCAGTAACAGTTGTTTGTTTAGACACTCAAGAAACTATCTTCTTTAGCTTACTTGCACCGTCTGAGGTTTACTTGGAGGATTTAAACTGGTGGCTAAGCTTGCCTTTGAATTGCCATGGTTAGTTCCGTGGTGCACAAATTTCAATGCTGTTGGTCTCAATAAAATAGAGTAGCAGACATCTTCAGAAACTTCATGCATACCTATGTATGTGTCCATAAAGATGTTACATACACATACATCTCTCGATGGGATTTTCAGCAGTATTTTCAGTATCTTTTATACATTTGAGTTTAGTGACAACACCTTGATGTGTATTTTTTTTGTCTCATTGTAAAACGCTCTCAAAGTTTATTCTCATGAGGTGTGGTGTTCTCCATTTATTCCACCTTGAAGGAAGATGTGTTGGCTTTGGCCAGGCACTGACTTCATGGAACTCTACAACCTGATCTAGTGGGAACTGGTCCTGTGAATTAAATATTTTGAAATAAATTTTATCTCAAAGATGTATGGTTTTCTGTTGCGTTTGTATGGGAGGGGCAGTTCAAAGAATCTTAAGTACAACAAAGGCCCACGTGGAGAAGTAACCTTGTCGTGTCTTTACCTACAGCTAAGTCGGTTCTCAGATACTTGGAGCTCTTGCTTCTTGAAAAGTACTTGGAAGCTGATCCTCTGGTCAGATGGATTATGTTGCTGAGTAACCAGTAAAGCTGAGTTCAGCTGCTCCAGATTAGGTCAGAGTTTCAAGTTACAAAGAATTGGGCAGCAAGATGAGGTCTGGCTGTTCTACCACTTCCGGGTGACATGTCATCTTCCTTGGTCTATGTTGGCCAGCAGAAGAGGGGGAGGCTGTCCTGTAAAATGGACTGGGAGCTGACTGAGCCTGAGAGGTGAAATTAACTTCCACAGGTGTTTTGGGGTGGTTTCCTGGATTGTTTGCGGGGCTTTCTGTGGCCAGGAATCTTACTTTGTTACACAGCTGTGTGCAACCCTTCATCACACCTAAGTCCTGTCAAATCTGCTTTGCAGTAACACAGTAAAGCTCAGGAGGAGATGTGAAGTTATAGGTGACACCAGTGCCTGTTGACATGAGGAAATGTGTAACTGCAGAAGCGCTGCTGTAACACGGGGCTGCTGTGCCTGATATGAACACTTTAGGCTAAGAACAGAACAAAGTACTTCAAATAGTTGGAGGAAGGGACTTCTGATTCAGTATAACAAGAGGTTGCCTAAATATGTGAATTTCATGTAAAGGAGAATTTATGGACTAATGGAATTTGAATTGTGAGTTAAGGCAAAACCTTTCATGAAAAAGGCTGATCTCCCTATTGCCATATACCTTAAAATCATAAGATCTCAAAAATCATTTGCAGAAGTGATTTTCAAGCATTGTAAAATGTATGTGTATATTATTTATTTGTTGTTCATCTTTTGAATGCCAGTGAAGTTGCATTGATGCCTAAATATTGTCAGTGCTTTGATCAGTGATGCATGCATAAAGTTAGGAGTGTTATTTCAGACTTGAATGTCGTAGGGACAAAACTCAGTTTTCTGGGTTGCTTTCAAGATGCAGTGCTCAAGTTCCCCAGCCCTTAGGTAAATACACTGCTAGTTACTATGCCATTTCTTTGCTCCTCTGCCACTTTCTAGTCATTTAAACCAAATCTTTTTAAACCTGCCATAATTGAGCACACTGCTTTTCAGTTTTTATGTGAACTAATTCATTAGAGGCTCTTGAATTTCAGTTGATCTGAAATGGGGTAGCTGGAGACGTACATTCCTGCCTGGGTTTGTGCTGTGTTGACCTTTTTATGGCTGTGTAGCCATCAGCTTCCTGAACTCAATGCCTCAGGGAAAGGGGGAAGAATAAAGATGATGTAGCATTGACTTGAATTCGTTTTTAAATTCTGTTAAGTCTGACAAGTTTATTTTCCACTCCTATCTAATAATTCTGGGAATGCTTACAGTAAAGATGAGAATTATAAGCAAGCGGTCTATGACGAATATTGTCAGGAAGGCAAAAGTATATCCCTTACTAAATGCATCTGCGTGGCATTGCTTTAGCAAGTTGTGAAGGTCCGCTGCATTTCTTTAACTTTCTGGAGTCCAGAGTGAGATATTCTGGGGTGTGGATACCATGGCAGCCTACAGGAGAACTGAGAAACTATTTCAGAACTACTGAAAGGAGGCAAGGATTCTTCAGATAGTTAAAAAGTATCAGATGAAGGGAATCTCTAACTACAATAACTTGAAACGTGCTATCTAATTTGAAATGTAGACTTCCTACGTACAGGGAAAATCCTACAAATATGATACAGGTGTCTATTTTAATGTGTGATAGCTTGTGTAAGAGATGCTTTTCCTTGCTCCTCAGTAATATTCTTGTGTTGGAGCACTCAAACAGTTCCCTGGTACTTCTGAGGAAGCTCCTGAGTGAATAAACAAGTGGAGGTGAGGGTTTTTTTGGAGGGGAAATAGTAAAATATTTCCTGTTTGTTTCTACCCAACCATCTGCTGATGGCCATATTTAAGTAGGTGATGGGGCTTGGCTGACCCTTTTGGCTGTATTTGGCTTCAATCACCTTTGACTCTTCCAAGTAATTGTAGCTGGCAGAATGACCACATAGCCTGGACTTTTCCATGATGAGTATGCCAGGTTAGACTATATTAATTTCCAACAAAGTGAGTCCCTATGTTTTCTTACAATAGAATCGGAAACTTCCTTCAAAAATATATTTCTAGTAGTTCTGAGAACATAAAGTACCTCTCTTTCCATTTAACAGCATTTTGAAATTGTTACATACCTGAGAGGTACCTCTTGTCCTTCCAGTTTTTCCCTATACTCCAACAAGTTTAAGACTTCTGCCATTTTTCATGGGTACTCAGCTTCACAGAGCTTGGGGTCTGTGTTCCTTTTCTATGCACCTACCTTATCCTTACCTTATTCATGCAGGGTTGGGTTGTGTCTATGTGCCCTGGGCTGGTGCTGCACATGCTCAGCATGTGTTTGGAGTCAAGGGATTGACTTGTTTTTCCCCTCCTGAAAGTTGTTGCCTTGAAACTGTCAGTTCTGCGTGCAGAATGAAAGAAGGGCTAACATAGCTGTTCCTGTTAGGCAGTTGAAATAGCAGGCTGGATGTACGGGTTTGGTGTGAGTGATGGGAGAAAACGGGGAGTGCAGTGAGGAAGAGAAGAACAGACATGGTTAGACTGGAAGGAGAGTGCCTACAAGGACATGTTATGGCAACTTCTGTGGAACCCTTTCATCTGCAAGTATGTTTCTTGGTTTTTTTTTTCTTTCTTGCAACTAATATATCCACTATGGAAAAAATGTGCATCTTCTAGTCTGTTTATACTAGCTTCTGGTGCTTCCTCTTCCATCACTTCAAGTCATAGGCAATTGTGCTTTGAAGTCAAGGAATCCAGCTGTGTGAGTTTGCTTGTTCTGTCTAGCAACCTTCAGCCTTAGCCTTGGTTCATTGTTTTTACTGTAAGCTATTTTTAATCCAATTATTTCTGTACGTTCTGTATTCTGTAAATACCCCACAGTCAAAGAAGACACAAAACCATGATACTTCATAAGAATGTAAGGAGAAATAGCTTGGGGTCGTAATCTGTATTACTCTGGGCAGTTGCTGTTTTAATCTTATAGAATATATATGGCTGCGAACTTTCACATGTTTCTTTTGACTTGAGAACGTGAAGAAGGGCAAAACTTTGGCATCTTCTAGAAACTTTCAGTTGTTTATCTGTGAGTTTAACATTTATAGTGAGCAAGTCCCATGATACCACATGCTCTGTAGTTACCTTTGGTTTTTTGGTTAACCATCTCTTGGTTAAGCATACTGATAGCTGCTTATTACATGTAGGCTGGCAAGCAGTTCTTCCTTGCTGTGTGCAAAGGTCATTGCTATTCTTGGACCTGAAAACAAGGTAAAAACTTGGTTAGTAAGACTTAGTGGAAGAATCCTTCATTTTCTTCTCTTCATTGAATTTTGTCACTTTACTGCCTCACTTAGCAGGTGGGAAACAATACCTTAGTCTTTGGTGTGAGGTAACCCTGAGAATATAACCAGGCAGGCAGATTGGATGTCATGGCTCTTTTAAAGAAGAGAAACAATCATCAGTAAAGCTTTGAGAGACGTGAGAGAGGCAGTGATTACTGGCAAATAATATGATAAAAAGTAATCTCAATCCTTTGAGATACAGGAACCTTACTTTGTATTCAGAGATACAAGATACAGATTTCTCTGCATAGCAAGTGCTTGGTAGTACCTACCAGGTAACAGTTGGTGTTCACAGGCTATTTAAAAAGAAGATTGTGTTAGATTCTGCAGTCCTTATTTTCAGCAGAGTGTTGCTGTCTGCCTGGTGATTACCCTACTCAAGAGACAGGCTGTTCAGGTGGCCTGGATCTGTTTTCCTGTTTTGCACCTCTTACGTTAAAGGAAAATTAATTGATGGCTCTTTGCTGCCAGTCTTATACCTTTTCTGCCAAGTGGATGCATTTTGAAGCAGCTAGAGCTTTCTGGTGCATTCATTAAGTGATCTGTGTAGCCATTCCAGTACTGTGGGGTCTGTCTCTGCCTAGTTACAGATAGAAATACCTGAAAATTAAGCCCTATATGGAATCAAAAATCAACCAGGCCAGTAAGTGCAAGATTGCTTGCTACCACAACTGAAAGGTGGTATGGAGTGCTTTTTAACCTTACCATTCAATCTTACAATTGGTAGTAAGCAACTCTCAACACTGTGTAGAAGTGCACTACCACAGAGTATATTGTTGCTAGCATCCCCCAGGGTGGATGTTTCTGGTGGGAGGGAAGAGTTGTGTGTTTGAAAGTCCCAGGGATGTACTTCAGTTTGGTCCCTTAGATTCAGATCATAAAAGCAGTGGGATAACAGGAAGCACAGAAGCAGTGGTGCTGGAGAAAATACTCTGGTTGCACGGTTAGCAGGGAGTTGGGAATTTGCCAGAATGAACGCTTAGGTAGTAGCACTTCTGAGTATATGTACAGCTCTGAAGGCTGTCAAGCAAAGTGGTGTATTTTAACGTTGATTAGATGCTAGATGCATTTGCTTCTGCTTTTTAAAAGGGTAATTTAAAATGAATAGGTATACAAACCCAGCCCGACAGACTATTGATTGGGTTAGCAGTAGTCAACAACTATATATAAAGGCATAAAACATTCCTGGCTTTATGCTGTGGTGCCAGGAACAGCAACCCAATTTATCCCTTAATAGTAATTAAGAATTTTATGTCTAGCTTATCTAAACAATGAGTGCTGATTAAAACTATTCTATTAAGCTGGGAATGATTTAATGTGAGATAATCATCCTTTTGTCTGTCACTGTTGCTAGCTTTCACATGACTGCAGTGAGGGTGAGTTTGATCAGCAGAAAATAACGTGTAGTGCTTATGTCTGGGATCCCACAGATGTATTCATAAACTCAGTTTTTACAGCTGGGCTTTAAGCAATGTCGCCATCCTCTTTGTAGTGATACAGGCATTCCATCTCTGTGTTTCAAAACCTGCTTACAACTACAGGCAATAGAGCTGTGTACCTGTTGGTATCAAAGGATACTAGTCAACAAAGACCTGATAAAGATCAAGTTCAATGTTCCTTTTGCTGATTGTTACAAGATAAGGTAAGCAAGTAAAATATTTGAGTTGACTGAGAATCCAAGCATGTAAATCAGGTATTAAGAATGATTTTTATATTAAGTGATGGTCTCTGTTGTGTTCCTCATTTAGCAGAGGAAAAACTGGGGGGAACTGGTACAGTAGAGGGTCCTTAAAGCAGAACAGCTCTTGCAGTAAATATTACAGTGAGCAGATATTTGTCACAGGGCTTATCTAGGTGTGCTTCAGTGTCTGCCTATGTCATGTTTGCAAAGATGGTTGTAGTTACACTGCCCAGTTTCTGTAGGTGAACCTACACCATATTTCTTGAGTGCTGAAGGGACACAGTATAGGTGACACGCGTATCCCTGTTGCAGCCATGACAGAATTGTTGCTCCTTTTACTTAAACAGAAGGTGAGTTCAGAAACAGAGGCTGTTTTTGTGAGGACAGAACAGTCGTTTGAGTCATTTGCCAGCAGGCAACAGGTAAACATTTCAGCTAAGGTCCTTGTTGCAGATGCTGTCGCAGGTTTTCAAGACCCAAGTATGGATTCATTCCCAAGTATTGATTCTTGAACACTTGTGTAACTTCAGTACAGTGCCAGTGTAAGTGTTGCCTAGAACATGCAGTGTTCATCTAGGCACAGTGATGATGTCTTAGAAGCAACGCTATTCATTGCTGTGTAGTCTTGAATCAAGATATCATTTTCATAGTCCTCTTCTGCAGATTAATCTAGAAGTGAGGCATCTTCATCCTTAGTATGTTGTACAGATAGCTGTACGTGTTCTCAACTCTGAACAGTGGTTAGTAAATTGGTATATATCAATGGTACAACCAGGTGGCACACAGGTATTTAAAAAATGCATTTTAATGTCACTTAAAATCTGCTAACGAACTTAGGAGTCATTTAAAATTCAGTGTTCCAGTTTTTCCTCTTAGAGAAGTGTTAGAAGAAACCAAATTGAACAAGAGCCAATGAAGTGCTCTTTAATTTAGTTATGCAATATTGTAAGCTTACTGTGCTAATATCACACTTCAGTTAATGAAAAGAAGCTTGTTTAAGACTAAAAATTACAGATATTTTGAGAAGGCCAGACCTGTAGCCAAAATATTCCTTTTCATAAGAATTAGCTTGTGTATGATGATAATCTCAATTTTTACCCCTTGTTTAGTGATCTTAGGGCTTGGTATTTAGATGCTTTGCTGTATGTCTTCATTCTTACGTGCACTGTATTATGTACTTTCCATACTGTATCCAGGCATCTAAAGAAAGTGTATCTATGAAACAACTGTCTTGACTTGGTATCAAAAAAGCTGATGTTAATTTTTATTTGTTGTTTGTGATTTTAAGTGCTTCTGATAACTCCTGGTTACCAGTTATGTTTCATTTTTGAAGTCTATAATCTGTATGTCCAAGTGAATAAGTGTGCTATGGAACAAGTAGGTGATACCAAGATTCCTGAGTTAAAAGCTATATTTAACAGTCGTTTGCATTATTTGTAGGTGCTGTTAGTAAGCAGTAGCCGGTACCCAGATCAGTGGATTGTACCAGGTGGAGGAATGGAACCAGAAGAGGAACCTGGAGGAGCAGCTGTCAGAGAGGTGTATGAAGAGGTAACAAAAAAGTTCTAACTACTTCATTGCAGAATGGCTGAGATAGGAAAGGAAAAGGACCTCTGGAGGTCACCTCCAATCCTTGCTCAAGCAGAGCCACCTAGAGCCTGTTGTCCAGGATCCTGTCCAGATGGCTCTTGAATATCTCCAAGGAGGGGGATTTGTGTGGTCTCTCTGGGCAACCTGTTGCGTTGTGCAGGAAGTACAAGGTTTTACAGAAAGCTGGTGTGTGCTAGAAAGAGAATGGAGTACAGAATCTCCAATGCTGAACAGCTTTATCATCCCAGTATGACAGAGCACGTTAATGTTGTTGCTAATTGTCAACATACATAATGTGTTTTTTTTAGTGCTCTTCTCTTTAGTGCTCTTCTGTACTACCTGGTGCTTTAGTTTGCATACCCTTAAGACTCTTAGCTTTGTTGTGGAGGTATGGGAACTTGATGCAAATGTAGCATGCCTGAAATTTCCTTGCCTTTTGGTGTCAGAATGAATTATACGTGCTCTAATTTGTTGACTCTTTTCCCATCTTATGTGGGGAACAGACCAATTTTGTATTCAGTGCTCTTAGCAACCCTCATGCAGCAAGATTTAGGCATAAATAAGCCTCGCTGATTCAAGGTTATTCCAGATTTTCCTGCTGTGTTCAGTTTTGTTGTAGGCGCCAGTTTTGAGCTGCCCAAGATGAATTCAGACAAGCACTCTGTATTTATAAAAATATACTATATTTATAAAAGCGAAGGAGACTGCCACAAGGCAGTCAAGCCCCATGTGAAGGAGGCAAAGATCCAGGCTCCTCTGCAGGAGAGGCAGTAGAGGAACCCCTAGGGAAAATCCTGATGCTTTCCCCCATCTTAACATATCATAGAAGTTGTGCAGGGGGTTGACCAGAAATACCAGTGGTCAGGCTTTTGTTTGCAGACTGCTAGACACAGAGCTGTCAGGTTAATGCCATAGCCAAGTGGTGTAGCAGTGAGTTGGGACATGGAGGCTGATAATTATTTTTTTGCTACATGTGCTGCTGCTCTGAGAGTATTCTGAGGAGTCCTTCAGGTCATGGCCTTGCTCGCAGATTTCTGCGGTGCTGCCTTGAAAGAGGTGCCGAGTTTGGGAGGCTGAGACTGGGATAGCAAAGGAGTTGGTGTGGAATATGGCCCAGTCAGGCTGCACACAGTGCCCAGACGTGGAAAACTTTGTGGCTGCTTCATACAGACAGTAAAAATTCAGCTACTCCTGATTTTTTTTGTTGTTGTGCTTCTGGAATTGCTTTCAGATCTGCAAGAAAAATGAGCAAATAGTAAGAAATGAGAATGTCAGCTCTGTTCTGTGAAGTGGTCCTTCCATAGCAGAGTTTTGCCCTTGCTCCTACTTCCTTCTCAGGGTAAAGCAACACTTTCCCATACATGGCTCTCTACAACTTGAAAGGAGGGTGAGGTGAGGGTCAGCCTCTTCTCCCAGGTAACTGTCAGAACAAGAGGAAATAGCCTCAAATTGGCACCAATGGAGGTTTAGGTTGGATTTTAAGAAAAACTTCTCAGGAGTGGTTGGGCACAGGCTGCCCAGGAAAGTGGTGGAGTCACCGTCTCTGTAGGTGTTCAAGAACAGTGTGGATGTGGCACCGAGGGACATGGTCAGTGGGCATGGTGGGGATGGACTGATGGTTGGTCTGAATGATCGTAGAGGTCTTTTCCAACCTTGTGATTCTGTGGTGGTGGTCCTGGTCAGGAATTGTATCACTCTTAAATGATTGTTCTGTGGATTCTTCACTGTGCATTCCTGTCCTAGTAGAAAAAGTGGAATGGATAGAGAGCCATGTAAAAATGAAGTTGCAGTCTGCTGGGCGAATCCATAGGAAAAAACAGGATACTGTGTGTAGAATACTGAGCACATCTGCAACCTACAGATTCAGGTGTGAATTAAAAAAGTCTTGTGCCTGCTAAGATCTGATGTTTCCTTGTCTGAAATAATGCTGCAGTGAACGTGCTCAGTAGAAGCCTTTGTGATGGAAAAGCTGTGTGTTATAAGTGACTGAAAAAAATGGCAGTATCACCAGTGTTTAAACACCACAAAAGTAATTTTCTGAAGCTAAATGGCTCTAAAGCTCCTGAGAGGTGCTGGTCTGGACATCTTGCTCACAGGCAGATGAGCTTTTTTTTTTCATTATGGCAGTGGCTACACTTGTTTAATGGTATTCCAGAAAGGCATGACCTGCTCGCCATGTTTGGCTCTTAGCTGTGCTTTTAAGTACGTAAAGGTTTTTCATAAATGAGCCAAAATTATTTGGAGATGCTTGTTCAACAGCTTGAGGATTTTCAGCACTTCATAGAATCAGAGAATGGTTTGGGTTGGAAGAGACCCTTAAGAACATGTAGTTCCAACTCCCTGCTACAGGCAAGGACACCTCCCTCTAGACCAGGTTGCTCACAGTCCCATCCAGTCTGGCCTTGAACACTTCCAGGGAGGAGGCATCCACAGTCTCGCTGGGCAACCTGTGCTAGTGTCTCACCACCCTCACAGCAATGAATTTCTTCCTAATATCTAGCCTCAATCTACCCTCTTCCAGTTTAAAGCCATTTCCCCTTGTCCTGTCACTACATGCCCTCATAGAAGTCCATCTGCAGCTTTGCTGTAGGCTCCCTTCAGACACTGGAAGGCCATTTGATAATGAACATTAAAAGTTCATGACCCAAACAAAAAATTCAGCCTGTAGCTTAGTTGTATCTTGTGTGCTGATGTAAGACTGCAAGGAAAAGCACCATTCTTAGTGAACACTGCGGTGGTTTTTCAGGGTTTTTACTTAAGCCATGGAAATTCACACTAACCATTTTAGAGATGGATGTCCTTTCTATTTTTACACTAAGGTCAATGTCACCTGGCCAGCTGGTTACAGTACAGTGAAGTGAACTGTTAAGAGTTTTGTGAATGAATAAACTTCAAAGCAGGCACACTGTGGCACTCCTTTGAACCGTGTTTCTTTGGTATTGGGTCATGCACAAACTAACTGTTGGCATCCATTAATTTATTAAAAGCAAGATAGCAGCTGTTGTAAGGATCATTCCTAGTGGTAGGAGCACTGGTAGCTCACAGTGTGTTAGCCCACTGCCTCTACATATCCCCCGGTTTCCCACAAAAAGTGGTGTATTTAAGCAATCCTTGTTTTTAAAACCCAAACAAAGGACAAATGCAGTCAAAGCTACGTGTACTGCAGTTCTTCCATAGTCAGACTCTGAGTCACTCCTGTTGTTTTTTGTCTTTGAGCTCTGTTCACGTTAATGTTGGGGTTTCTTTCCTCTGGTAAATAAAGTTGTGTGAATTATTCTTTCTTTCTGATCCAGTATTGTGGTTATGTAGTATAAATTTAACTGTCATTTTATGCGTGGGTAACAGTAGATAAGGTAAGTTCTTCACCAGGAGAGTGGTGAGGTGCTGGAACGGGCTGCCCAGAGAGGTTGTGGATGCCCCGTCCCTGGAGGTGTTCAAGGCCAGGTTGGATGAGGCCCTGGGCAACCTGGTCTAGTAAATGGGGAGGTTGGTGGCCCTGCCTGGCAGGGGGGTTGGAGATTCATGATCCTTGAGGTCCCTTCCAACCCAGGCCATTCTGTGATGGTAACCTGTCAATTTCTTTAGATACAAGCTTTTACAAACCTGAAACTAGGATATCAAAATGCAGTTACAGTGCAAAGCAGTCCCAGAAGGGTTCTACACCTTGCTTAAATGCAGAGCTGCTTTGTTACTGAAGTCGGAGCTTAGCCTTTAATCGGGTGGCATGATAGCTTGAAATGGGAATGGCTTGCACATGTGGTATTCAGAGGGAAATCTGACACATGAAGGGGGTGAGATGATCGTCTGGCCTCTCAAAGGAAGGAGTACCCTCCCACTGCCTTTTCTTCCGTCTCACAAAAATAAGCTCTTGCTCTGTTAGTGTATTGAAGTGTCAGCCAAAATACGTGCAGTTTCCTCCCTTGCCTGTGGAAATACAGCTCTCTGAGGAGGCTGATTCTGGTTAATCTGCTGCAACCGTAGAAGTGCCAGTAATATTATCTAAGACCTCTCACAAGAAATAAAAGGATCTGCTCCAGCAAGTACCTAATACTACATTGATTTATTAAAAAAAATAACTTCTTAAATGAGATTGTACAGTGGTACAGTGAAACCCTTTTAAGTTCTAGAAGTATGCAAGAAAGAGCAGGAATAGCCTTGCACTGTGTTTTCTTGCCTACAGCCACTGAACTTCTGTCCAACTGATCCTGCAGTTGAAATGACTTTAAATGTTGCAGATTTTAAGCAACTTTCTATGCTGGTAGACTGTTAGTCTGAAAGTTCCAGCAGGACTCTTGCTCCATCTACAGGAAATACAAGGCAAGTCTGAATGCACCTCTGCAGTGCTACATTGGGATCTGCCTGCAGTGAGTCCTCCAGGCCAGGGTTATGGGATGAAGCAGCTAGGATTTCCTTCTTGTGGCTCCATTTAGACTAGCATTACAGCATCACTGAAGTTCAGATGTGAGAAGGTACTATGTAGTGCTCACAGACTGACAACAGCTTGTTTGCTAAAAGAAGTGCAGTTTTTCAAGGTTTTCTCTTGAATTTGAGTGTCTCAGTCAGCTGTTGGATTTTGTTGAATTATTAAACAGCTGTGTATTAAATGCTATGGGCTCACGATGGCCAAAGAAGAAAAACAAAATTGTTCACACCCCAAAACCTAACATTGCATTGGGTTGTGAGCTCAAAATTTGCAATGTGAGAATGTTATTGGACATCTGTATGGTAAACAGGTATACAGATTGTAAGGTAAATAGGTATACAGGTATAGGACCAGAGAGATTATTGCATTTACAGAGGAGTAATGAATTAAAGATCTTACCTGTGTCCTGGGCTCACAGAAGGACTCCAAGAGGAGTGATCTCCAGATAGAGATCCTCCCTCTTTGGGAGTCAGCCCTTAAATGGGGTCTAGGAGCAGTGCAGCCTGGCTCCAGCCCTTCCGGTCACTCAGGTGAAATTGCGTTCACCTGTGCCCCTGCAGCTGACTCAGTGCTCACCTCAGGTGGTCAATCAGAGGTTCAGGCCGTGATTCAGCAGTTCCCATACAGACATCCCAGGAAAAAGCTGGATCTTTTCTCAGTCCTGTATGACTCAGTTCTGATGGATTTTGAAGGTACCACGGTAAGAACCTGGAGAAATTGTTCTGGTTAGGAAAAGTGCTCGAGTTTTCAAGTAGCCTTCAATTTAATGGCACTTCTTAAATAACGGCTGCTGTTATTCAGCTGAGGTGGGAGTAGCTTACTTTCAGAGAGAAACCACAGGGCTCCAGCCACTGCCTTCTGTACTTCTGGATGTAAAAGCTTTGAAAGATGCTCCTGTCTGCAGAAGTGATGCCCCATTTTGGAAGCATGTGTCTTTGCCTGGAGAGTGACTCAGAACTGAGGAGAGAAATCACATCTGGTGACATCTGGTTGCACAAAAGCTTTCATTGTTTAGTCCAGAATTACTCGGTTGAGTATCTGTTTAAACCACTGATTTGAATGGAGGCAGAACATAGAAGCTGTTAAAATCAAGCAGATTCCATGTGGCCGTAGTGAAATTGATGACAAATTCGTACTGTATCTGGGGTACCGAGAAATGGGGGGAAATTGAAAAGCATGTGAAGAAAGCTGTAAGGTTGTATACAACTCTGCAGTAACTTCAGGTCTAGTTCTTGCTCTAGATGAGCAAAAGACTGAGATGCAGAGGCTGAGAGCAGACTTCTTTAATCAAAACTGCCTAATAAATAACATTAGCCATCTGCTTCCTTTAAAAAGAAAGACATGGAGCATTCACTTGTGAGATGCTGATGAGGCTTACTGCTGAAGCCTGCCCAGTTGCCTGTCAGAGCTGCACACCAGAATGTAAATAAGATCCATATGGCCCTTTTACATAAAGGCATCGGTAGCTTTGGTTAAAGCTGAGAACCAAGACTGAAGGCTAGAAAATGTCATCTTAGCACTGAGAAGCCCAGTTTTAAATATCAGTTACACAAGGAGGCAAACTCTAAATATGGCTTTATCTACCAGTAGGCTTCACGTGTGTTCATGTCTCAGTGGAAAGCACTCGGAATTATTTGGCATAAGTGGGTGATCATAAATAACGGCTGTTGGAGGAAGCATTGTGTGTTACTTCTGTGGGAACCAACCCTGGAGCCTCACAGGGGTATAATGACTGCCTTAACTATACACAAAACTGTGACAGGTGCATTCGCATAGGGCTTATTTGAAGTCTTGGAATGGTTCTAAATGTAGAAGTTAGTAACGCTGTGGAGTTTGGGGAATATAAATCTGGTTGTAAGGTCATATGTCCCAAGCCACGCTTTCCTATGAAGACTAGCACGTGTTAATTGATGGTGCTCTAAGAGCCTCCTGGCTACCTGTAGTTTGGTTTGTTGCTGTATTTGAGGACTTGGAGTCCTCAGAGCTTCTGTAAGAAATAGTAATGCAGTCCTAATGATTCTGTCCCTAGATTGACCTGCATCCTTGAACTTTTCTCGTAGCCTGTTTACTTTCATGCTTATTTTTTTCAGCATTGGTTGTATATGTGGCACTGTAATTAAAACCTATGTTAAATAATTGCTTAAATAAACCTAATAAGAAAGAGTAATTCATTTATACTGATGCAGAAGATTGTTGCTGCAGTATTTTGACTTTTTAAATTACAAAGCATATGTTAATGCTTCTTTTCCTGCCTGTCTTGTAGGCTGGCGTGAAGGGAAAGCTAGGCAGGCTGCTCGGGATATTTGAGGTGAGCTCTTTCTTTCACTTTGCAAAGACAGCTGTTGTTTGGATTTGGTTCTGTTACGTTTTTTGTTGGTGTTGGTTTTGTTGTGAGTTGATAACCTGCAGAAAGCAACTTCCATGTGACAGAGGCAGACTTAAGTTGTACTGATCTGTAACCTTGCAATGCAGCTTTAATAGCTGTTGGAAGACAGATGAGACAGATGTTGTTCTCTAACTGCCACGTGATGTGTGCAGGTTTGAGTAAGCAAAGCCTCAGAGCCTTTCTAGAAGGAGTGTCTGGAAGCAAAAAGTGAAACAGTGTGCACTGACAGTCTTCAAACCTGCTTATCTTTTCAAGTCCAGTAAAACAAAGCTTTCAAAGACCAGGTTCCCACATGAGTACATACAGTTATCAGTGAGAATAAGAGCCAGTTTTGCTGGCAGGTATCCTCTAATGTTACGGTTGTGGAATGTCTGATGTTGACAACTTTTTTTGCTGTGAATTAAAACCTCTTCTTCTAACATTCAAGCAGAACCAGGATCGGAAGCATAGGACGTACGTTTATGTTCTTACTGTCACAGAAATACTGGAAGACTGGGAGGATTCTGTTAATATAGGTAAATGCATGCTCTCTCCTCATATGCTACACTTAAAATGTTGTAGTTAGCAAATAATTCCACTTTCTGAAACGGTTCTTGTAATTCTGGTGAGAAATTTTTTCACCAGTGTGTGTTTGCACCTCAGGCCTATTTCTTGGTAGTGTTAATGCTGACCTTATGAACACACCTACTCCTGTTTGTACATCTGCTACTTCGTGCTTGGAAGATATGGTGTATTTGTCCAGCTGAAATCCTATTCACTGGCATCAAAAATCAGATCCTGCCTTGATCAGTGCTTTGCCCTTTTTCAGGAGGTGGTGCTTCAAGCAATGTTAATGTCCACAAACTCACAACATTACAATGTCACTGAGTAACACACAGCTGTAAGGATATCCTCAAAACTGCGCTCAGTTTGTTTAGGTAGAGTGAACATATTGCATGCCTGCATCCCTGTAGAGCAACACTGATTGTCTGTTGCTTCAAACGATTGATGTGGGGGTGGTTATGTTACTCCTCAGGCTCAAAGTGTGCAGGGACTGTCAGGGCAGCGCTGCTCCATTCCTGCTCAGCACAGGGCTGCAGGGCACAGGAGCCATCCAGCATGGGCTGCTGCTGACCCACTGCTCTTCAGAGCACTGCCAGGGGCGACTGTAGGAGAGCGATACCGAGTCGCTTAAATAATAACCCCTTCCTGTAAGGCCTAAATGAACAGTCCCATGAGCTCCTCCCACTGTCTGCTTTATTGTGAACTGTTTCAGCAGGCTTAGGTGAGTCTCGTGCGCTCATCCATTCTCTTCATGTCTTCTTACTGTGCTATCTGACAACTCGGGCTTCCTGAAGTAACTGAGATGTAATTGATCATTTAGCAGCCGACGGTGCTGTTAAACATCTGTAACTTTTTTTCTTTGTGGATTGTACTCCTTCAGGAAGGAAAAGAGAGTGGTTTAAAGTAGAAGACGCAATCAAGGTCCTTCAGTGCCACAAGCCTGTCCATGCAGAGTACTTGGAAAAACTGAAACTGAGCTGTTCACCCACGAATGGAAACTCCGTGGTTCCCCCTCTCCCAGATAACAACTCCCTGTATGTCACTTCTGCACAGACTTCTGGGTTGCCCTCTACTGTGAGATAAACGTTTGGATTACCTTTTTATTCATGCCATCGCAAGGGGAGACATCTTTGATTACACGCAGGCACCCGTATAACTGTCAGTTCTAAGTGAAACATGTGAATGTGTCATAATGTCACGTTTATTTGAACGCATTTCTCCTTTTTAACAATGTAAAATAGTATTTCAGCAAACCAAAGCCATATATGGATTTTTTTAAGATGCCTTAGTAGGCCATTTTTTAAAAAATGAAACTTGAGTAGATGAATTTCCATATCTGCTAAAATAAAATACGCATCTAAGTGGTGTTCAGCTTATTTAAGGCTTGTCGGTAGTTCTGCAAGAGTACTTGCTTAGAGAAAAGCTTGAGCAGCTAGGCTTACAGTAAACTCCTATTGGGTATCCACAAATGATGTGCTAAGAACTGAAGACCGCAGTCTGGGGAGATGAAGGCAGAGATGTGTGACTACAGAGAAGCTCACTAACCTGTGTTGAGCTGTTGAGAGCCAAGGATACCAACACGAAGCGCTGTTTGCCTCAGTCATCCGAAAAGTTGCTTTGTCCTATGCAGCCTTCACATAATGTAAGACTAGAGCAAGGACAGTAACTCTGTCTTGCAATTACCAAACCCATTTGCTATATTTTGGCTACTTGGTCAACCAATTAAGTGTCAGATGTATGTGAAGGGTGTTGCAGTTCCCTCCCTTATCCTTTTTCTTTCCTTTCAGCATTTTGGTGCACATTTTGTTCATAGTGCAATTACACGGCAGGACCCACAGCCTGCTAACCTCCAGTGACGAGCATCTTATGTCGTGTTCATGCAGTCTGTTATTTAAAAACGCTTAGTCCATGGGCATCCTTTCAGGTGTTCATTAGCAAACATGTGTTGAGGTGTTGTGCCCAGTGGGAGCTGGTTGTGGTACTTCTTGGGCCTTGGAGACAGGTAGGTTGATGTGCTGGTGGAGGAATAATATTCCTTTGTCTTACTCAGAAGGTATGCTGAAAGCCCCGTATTAAAGTTAGCTCTTTAGTACTTGAGTTTTACTGTTTTAACATCAGTTGCTCTAGCATTTTGTAATTAACAGCTGGCCTCTTGGTGAAACTCACCTGGAATAAATGAGGTACAGCTGACAACTCCCCTCTGCTTTGTTATTTTCTCCTTCAGCCAAGAAGATGAAGCCTAAACCCACTGTAGGTCTTAATATGTTTCTACCATAGGATTCTTCTTTCTGTGTACGTATGTGTGTATATGGCTTTCTTTTACAGAAACACGATCCAATTCATATGAACACCTTAATTCTGACTTTCTTGTAGGCTCTAAACCCAACCGTTCTCTCCAGCCAGTCAAAGCAGAGGCTGAGGTAAAGCATTACCTCACGTGTGAAGTTTATTCTGGGTATCGCTCATTCTCTACACAGCGTTTGAACCTTTGTAAATAGTCCGAATAGTAAATAGTGAGTGTAAAATGGAAAATAAATGTAATTTAAACCTTTTGTTACTCAATACACAAATGGTTAACTTCTACTTTTTTAACACAAATTGTGTAAAATGCTGCTATAAATTAAACTTTTTTGTGCTGTTACACTTTTTTAGGAAAAAAAAATGTTGTTGCCAGAAGTTACTCCTTAGAAAACCAACCTTGTGCCATATGTAAATGCAGTGGAATGAGGGAGACAGGTGTTCTGATCTCTTAATGCTGCTCTCTTTGAAGAGGCATAAATACTACTGATGAGAGGCATGAGCCACGAAGGTGAAGACTTCTGAAATGCTGGGTACAGCTTTCCATCCCTGCATGTCCTATTCCACATCACTTCCAGAATGGGAAAGAACACAGCTCTGTTCAGGCACACCTTAGCGTGGAAGTACTGCAAACAGCTTATCCTTGCCTTTAGTTATGAGGTGAAGGGCTCAACTCAGTGGTTTCAAAAGCAGGGGCACGATAGGCTAAAGAGCAAAGGGTGGAACAGAGCATTTTCAACTATGTTCAGTGTTTGTTAAAACTATGCCCCTGTTGTGTAAGGTACCTCCGGCTCTAAAGTTGCCTTTCAAAGAGTGACAATTTCAGCTTTCTGGGCACTTACCTTTTGCTCACTTTTTTGTTCAGTAGTCATTTGAACACTTTAAATTGAGCAAACCTGTACAGGCTTTCTTGTAACAAGATTCTATAGAGGATGTGAGAGCTACAACGAGAATCCAGAGTTCAAGTCCTTATTCCTAAGACTGCTTCTGTCTCGGTTTCCAATTCTTGGAATGAAACCAATCCAAGCTTGTATGAGATTTAGTGGTAATGCATGATCTTATTTTGTAACTCTCGAATAATGTATTTGATAATAATGTAAAAATGTACAGTATTGCTGTTGCTAACAAACTCAGAGTTGATTGCCTATAAATATTTTGGTTATTTTTTTGGTCACACACATTTGAGCTGTTCAGTAATGCCAGATGGATTTTGAAGCAGCAGTCATTGTATGAACCTCTTCAGTCTCTGTGCGGCCTTCAGAAGGAAACCCTGTGATGTTTAGTTTGACTTCCACTCCCTCTCAGAGATGAATGTTCTGTGAATGGGACAAACCTGACAGTGCAGGTAAATTGGAAGTGTTTCAGCTGTGCTGAAAGAAAGCTGCTCTAGTAAAGGAGCAGTCATCTGGCTTCAGCTGTAATGCAGTCTTGACCCTAAGCTTAACAAAAGGGGTCGGCTTAAAACTCATTTGGAAAGCTGCAGGTATTTTTCTGCTACCTGTCCATTAAAATGTAAAGCCTTCTCCTTTTCCACACATCTCTCTTTAGATGGTCCAAATCTGCTGTGTACAGAGTGGGTATGGAGTTGTCCTCATGCAGTGAATTCTGTACAGCATACCCAGATTTGGTTCTCCAGAGGAAAGAGAAGTGTGGCAGCAGCTGCTCACCTCAAAAAGCTGAGTTTGCGCCACTGCATCCTGGGTTCAGTTCTATCATTTTAGTGGTAGCAAAGAGAAATAGCCGTAAAGTTTAAAAACACACAGAGCAGGGAGTAAGTGGAATAACGTGTTCTTAAACACCAAAAGAAATACTGAAGGACCGCACAGAGGCTGCTGAAGCGGAATACCTTATTTTGGTGCTTACTGCACCCTGCGTTAACCTTTCCGTGGTCTGCTAACAGTGTGCTGTAAAAAAACAAAGAGGAGGCAAACACTTGGTTTACTTACTGCCATGGTTTGTGAAGTGAAAACTGAAGGGGGGGATGCAAAATAAGTTGTAAACATTTTGATCTGCTTGCATGGATTTTCTTTCAAGATTGATGTAAGAATTTTGACTTTTTATATTTGAGAAATACCAAAATAAAATCTGAATTAGTCCTGTGGATGCTGTACTCATTCCATCTCAAGTGCTGCAACTGAACTCTTTGTGCACGGGACTTGCATCCCATTTAAAATGCACACATGTGGGTTTCATCTTTGTTCCTGCTTCAAAACAACACAACTGCAGCGACAGCTGCCCCGTCCCTGCGGGAGCTGAGCCCTTTCTGAAAGCAGACACTGGGCATTCTTCTGCCCTTCACAGCTTGTTGAGGAGGAGCAGAGGTGCCACTGAGACTGTTATGTGATCAGTTGCTCTCTGCCTGATGGCCAGCGCTGAACTGACTCGGCTCTCAGGGACAGCACAGGTTCACATTAACCATCCTTCATTATCTGTTCTCCTCACTCATTCTAGTGACAGTATTAAGAAGCACATACAGAAGAGCACCATCTCCCTCTCATTACCTGTGGCCTGGCCCCTGCTACAGCCACAGAGGCTTCATAACAAGATGTTTTTTGCTGCCATTCATCTGAATTCTGAAAATTTCATGCCTGAAATTTCGCCATGAGCAAAACTCACCTTTGAACGTAGCAGATCACCAAACATTCAGAGCAACCGAAAGTACGAGTAGGGTCAGTTGACTGCATCATGTTCTTTAAGACAAACCTGCCTTTACTGCATGGAACGTAAGACCACAGCCACCCTTCACGCTGGGGGCAGTGTTCAGCTGTTTCCACTGCCCTCAGATAGCTGCTTCACGCTGTTCCTGCAGGCTTTGACAGGAAAGGTGATATGCAGCAATGAACTCCTTTACAGCAGATGTAATTATGAGCTACGCTCGTGCTGTAACGTGGCTTAGCGACACTTCATACATCTGCCAGTTGGACTGCACTGCAGTGTCCAAATGGTGCGCTGTTACAGTAAAAGTCTTGGGCTAAAATAGGCAGCTGGAAGCCTCTGCTGGCTGCAGGACCAAAGCGCTGCTCTTTCCTCCCCCCTAGAAATGAGAAACATACCAGAACGGCAATTACGTGTGACTGACGGGAGAAGGGAACGCTTCCTTATCTTAAGAGATGATGAGAACCGTTAGGCCGTACTGCACAGCGGTGGCAGCCTGCTGCAGTTAAATGAAGCTCGGTGCCTCTATAATGAATAATCACTCTTCCTTTTATTTCAGTGTCATATTACATTACAGTCAAGACATGTTATTGACAAAACCTACCAGACATTTTACTTGAAACGTAACCCTCGAAAGAAAACAAAAGAAAAAACCCAACAAAACCAACCCCACAGAATGTACACATATTGAGATGTCACAGTTGCGTATGTCACCAATCCGGTACGATGTTTCACAATACTCTCCATGTTGGAAATACACTTTCTGGAAAGCTACAGAAGCAACACTTCACTGGTTTTAAACTAAAGTCAGCTACCACATGGAGGAACTGCTCCTCAGTTCCCAGGGATGCGCTTCATACCCATGAAAGCACGCGGCCAAACGTTGAGACAACCACTGAACGTTTATGCAAAGACAAAAGCCTCCCAATGCCTCCTTCCCCTCTTGAGCTAAAGGATACAGCCACAGCTGTGTTCTATACGTATGGTTTTAGAGTCCGTTTGATAATCCGGGCTCAACAGATGCAGTTGCTATCCAGAAACTGACCAGGTGCAACGTCAGCGCTCTCACTGAGGATTGCAGGACACAACACGTAGCACCAGTAATGGCAGAGGAAGCCCACTTACTTATTGTACATTTGCTGTGATTGAGCCAATAGCCACTGGAAATGGAGCTAGAACCAACACTCCCTAAGAGCGAGATTTGCTAACCAGCTGTGAAGGTACACGTAACAGAAGTAACCTCAAGTTTAGATAATGCCTGTAAATACACGCCTGCTTAGCTGAGGGGAAAAAGACAACGTCCCATCTAACTGGCTGCAGAGAATCCCTGTTTGTTGCAGGGAGTTGGGCTGAATGACCTTCAGGGGTCACTTCCAACTCAAACCACTCTGCCATTCTATGGTTCTATTTTAGTCTAAAACTCCCATTTCCCAACGCAGTATAGAATAAAATTTCCAGGTTGACTTTATACACAGCTCTTAAATCAGGTTTATATTATCTCTATATATACACACATACATACATAAAATGCCAAATTTTGAAAGATTAAAATATACCCGAATAGATCCCACAACAAACAGGAACTCTGGTTTTGAGGAAGCCTATTTCAAGTTGCCTTTCATCACAACCACCACTTGAAAACATTCCCAACAGTTTTGAAACACAGTATCTTGCTTGTCCTTTTACACCATTACCTTCAGACACACCGCTACTACCGACCCGCAGATCCAAACCCTGACAGTATGGACCTCTGTAAGTCTCCAACTTGTCGAGATACTCCAAACAACAGTAAGAGAAAGAATAAATAAATAACCCAGACACGTAGCAGCTACTGCGTATTCAAACTGGTCTGTAATCTACTTAATTCGGTCACCAACAAATGGGGGCAGAGGATTTTTTTTCTATTTATAAATGAATAATATTCCATCAAGAACTCACTCGCAGCTGTAATTACACTCTCATCTCAACAGGCAGCTCCAGCCAGGGTTTAAGCCGTGCGCTTACAGACACCGACCGTCTGCTCAATCTCAATGCCCTGGGTCTGCATTCAGCTCACCTAGTTTTAAGCCGCACGCTGTGAAGCACCACTTCAGAACCCGCTTCTCTGCCAAAGGAGGAGAAAGCCACATTCAGAGGGGATGCCCAGGGCTCTGACCGCCTGGCAGCACTGTGCTTCCTTACCCAGCAGGGAGTGCCCATTCCAAGCTTTAAGAGGTAGGCGAAGGTAATGCAGAGCCTACTGCACGCACAGCTCACGCACTCTCAGCTGCCCGCCACAAAAGCTGCCGGTGTTAATAGCATGTAGGGGATACACAGCAGCTGAAGCCAAGCACGTGCTCATCTGTAACATGAAGGTAGGGTTAACAGCACTTCCACTCTGAAGAGCAGCCTGTTACAAGCCCTGAACACAACTCTGGCTTACATTCAACACAGAAACTACTTCTAAGGGGTTTTGTTTTGTATGATGATGTTGAATTCTGAACCAAGCTTCAATCACGCCTCAAGTACTTCAAGGGAAAATACCAGTTAGCAATCACTGAAAGCATTCCGTTTGGAAGAAAAGTAGCTTTAATAGATACTCTTAATCTCCCTTAAGAGCACAATGAATACACCACACTCTATAGAGATTTTAGCTGATAGCAGAGTAAGAGGCAGAAAGAGGGATGGAGAACAGCAATAGCCTGCATGACCACAACCCCAATTGCACACCAGCGCTCCCCACTGCAACCACACCTAGTTGTCACTCGTACACTTCAGGTCAGCCTTGCCAAAAGCTTTTAAGATTTTATTTGGGAGGTTGGAACTCATACGGGAAGAGAATAGGGGTACAAGAAGTTATAGGAAGTAATAAGATGGGTTCCCAGGAAAGCTGCTGGATTCCCAGCCAAGATACATGCACCGAAACGCGAGGACAAGAAGGAAGCATCGCATCAGAATTCCCTTCCCTCCAGTACAGAAGCACTGCTGCTACTGACGCAGACTGGTTGTTCAAGCAAAGAGCTTAATAAGGCGTAAGGCCAGCAGATAAAAGCAGTGGTAAGAGGTGCTAGCTGGACGTGGTTAAGCAAACATACGTTAATATATGAGCTGGCTGCAGCTGCTTCTGTGCACTGGTACGTTTCATGTTCACAGAGGACAGGAATTTGAGTTAGAAAAGTGTACCAACTGATGATAATCAAAGACAAGTTATGCAGATACTCACAATTACTGCTATCTTTGTTCTCAGCCTCCTACTTGATTACACCATTTCCATGACAATGCATATCAACGCATTATCAAAACGATGATTATAATTGTAACAGATCTTTCTCCCTCCTCCCAGGTCCCTCCAAATGTAACTTCGAATTAACGGGACAGGTAAGGTCACCCACATAACAACAGCTAATGACAAAAGTCAGCGTACAGAAGCAAAACACCTCGGGAACTCCACCTCTTTGCTCCTTCAATGTGTCAGACCAGCGAAGACAAACCGTCCATCCTGGTTTCCCTTTTCAATAGGATTGTCACATCAGAGAAATGACAACACGGCAAAATAAACTGTACAAAGGCAAAGTAGAATAACAAAAAATATTTTACTAAAACATAAGATTTACAGGAGATTTTCCAGACAAGCCATACAAAATGGTCACAAGCTTTTTCTCTGAGGGGTTTTTCTACACTCGACAGCAGAATCACAATATTATTAGTGAAGGTGATGGATGTTTAATGTTCCCATGTTTTGTTCAAACAATGAAGCTTGTCCATCTACAGCGTCTAAGTTAGACCGGGCTAGAGGGTATATTCTAAAGTATAACCGGTTAGCCGCTTTGATCAATGCGATTAGCATCACCATAAAAAGGGAGGAGGAGCCCACAAAATTAAAACGAAAAGCCCCGCAGCTAACCCTGCCTACCTTCATTCACAGTGCTTATGCTTAAACCACGATGGGATTAAAAGCAGAGATGTGCCGCTGCTTTTAAACGATTTCACAACAATCCAGATGATACTTCTAGCCTCTGCTCATGCGTTACAATAGTGAATTAGGACAAGACACAGATTTGCTAATGTGCATTTAATCACCAAAAGACTGAAGATGTCTGGGCTTTTATTCTGTCATGTTTCTAAGACTGTGTCCATTAAATGCAAACAAAAAAGGAAGAGGTCTTGGCAGAACAGGAGAAGTGATGCACACTCGATGTTCAAAGCGCATTTAAATATTATTCATGGCATATAGCCTAGTCCATGCTCTGGCTGCAAAGGAAAAAAACACATTTAAGAAAAAAAATGGATTTGCTTTACTTCTTAACATTACTTTTACGCTGCCGCGAAGACACAAAACGTATCAGTTGTGAGACCAGCGCAATTGTGACCTCTGATAGCATACAATATGTAATGCGTAAAAACGGAGATCTGATGAAGCAGCCCAATCACAGTGAGGCCAACAGTGACACAATGCAATAATTCCTTCCACACCTGAAACAGAAGCAGGTATGGAAGAGATACCTTCTGAAGCCAAATAACCCGTTCCTTAAAATCACAGGTAAGACACAGGGGTGCACTTCTATTTTACCGTGTCTCCGCACTGGACACTCTTGCAATTTAGGAACATAAAAGCTCAAGAGAAAACCACTAAGTTTTCTCCTAGCAGGCTGCGTTTACACACTTGAGTAGACCACTGCAGGCATACGCAGGAAACCTGGACAACAACTGCATGCAGTAACTACTTCTGCAAGTTGCAGGCACAAAACAGGAGGTCGGCATTTCAATTCCCCAAGCAATTAGCCATCGGCTCATCGTATTTCCTAAAGCTAGAAGAAAAGCATCAGATACATCACCTGTTTCTATGGCTTGGGCTTCATTGGTCTTCCATTGCTCAGCTACATCATTTGCTAGTGGATCATCTGGATTGGGAGCGCTTAACAAAGCCTGGATTGATAGCAGAACTGTACGAATCTGCAAAGCTGGGGACCATTTATCTGAAGAGACATTTATAGCAGTATGAAACACCACATTCACAGTCTACTGAAATAACAAGTTTTCCACTCCCAGCTTAAAGGGTGAGTAAGATACGCTTATAAACAAATCTCTTTTTAGAGAGAATCTCCAAGCTTCTGTATGTAGTAAGATAGAGAATGAGGTTGCACTTACCTTTCAAAATATCTAAACATATTCTTCCCAGCTTGTCTACGTTAGGGTGATAAATTTTGGTCATGAAACGTACTTTAGGAGCTGCCATTGGATATTCTTCTGGAAGGAATAGTTCAAGTTTAAATGTCCCACCCTCAAAGGGGGAATCCTGTGGGCCTGCAATGACCACGTGAAAATAACGTGCGTTGCTTTCATCGGGTTCTGCTTTTATCCCAGGGACTGGCTCTGCCAGCAGGCGCTGGGTTTCCTAGAAGGAGAAGAAGAGGCAATGTAATAAATACAAAGTGTTTAATGCAAGCACTCTGTACGAACTATTCTAAAGACGAGTCTTCATTACGAATCGACTACGCCCACTGAAACTATGATATTAATTAAATGAGTGTCAAAGTCAAGGAACACGATGTTGTGAATCGGTATAGATCTCCTTCCAAATCTCTCAACTGCTGTGATAACGTGTGCCTCCTCAGCTCAAGGTAACGGCTAACAGTCAAGAGATTTGTTAAGGACAGCTTTACTCCCAATTCAACTACTGCCAAACCAACTTCTTCAGTATAAATACAGGCAATCTAAAGAATATCACAGTGATGATATCAGAAGCATTTCGCATTCTACCTTATACACAGAAGCAAAACCAAAATGATCGATCGCTCACAGAAAGCACTGAAGATTTACTCTGAGTGCACTGGTTTTAAAATGAGTGTCTTTCTTGGAATCAGAATCAACTCTGAAGAACTGAAAGTATACTCAGCCCCAGCATTAAAGACGTTGCTATATGTATCAATCTATAAAACATCTGTATGTGTGAACAGCCTTTGCTCAAGCACATTCAGCCTACATAATAAGCACACTTAAAGCTACTCTAACAAACAGTAGGAGACAAACAAGCTGTTCTGTACATGTCAGAATGAGGGAGCCCTGCTTTCCTACCCAGATTTGCTTTCTTCGTTGCTCTGCCCCCAGCAGTAACCCTGCCCCAGGCACCACGAAGCAGCCACAGTGAGGAGCTGTCCACATTCTGGCCACCGCTAACGTGCTGAGCAGACTGAGCTCCCTATGGGTTTCTCTCTCCTCCACTGCCAGCCTTCGCAAGTCTTGTAGGCACCATTCCACCCCAAAAAGAGGCTGACGCTGGCAAAAGGACATTATGCAGGGACAGGGAGTTCTGCAGAAACCTCATTTCCTCAGGCAATTTTAGCCCCGTTTCCTGCTTTTCCTCCAGTTTGTTTTCATTGTGTGCAGTTAATTTTATCACCACCTTCCCCTGCTGACTTACACAAAGGGAAGTTGTATTTCTGCTGCACCAAGTGGTAACCTGTGGGTGTCATTAATTTATTACCTCAGTTTTATGGCATATTTACTCCGTGTGTCTACAACAGCAGCAATATAAGCACAATAGTTGTACGTGGATTAAAGTTCTTCAAATATAAGCCAGACTGTCCCAATACATGCACTTTGTTGGAATAACTCATACAGCACTGAAGTGACTGTCTTGATGCAGTTAACAGCTCACTTTAGCAAAAGTGAATGAAATATCTGAAGCAGTGAAGCCCCAGTAATTAACATTACAATGCAACCATTCATATCAAATGTATCAATTTCCTACAGCTCACAATATTGACGTTATTATCTACATAAACACACCACAATAAATTTATGTGGTCCAACTTCTTGTTGGACTTACCTGCACATGCAATAGCTGCCAGTGCCACTTATATACCACACTGTAAGGACACCCAAGCTGCTCTGTGCTTCCTACACTCACTCATGCAAATATATTTCAAAGGATACAAATGAATTTGCAACACATACAAGGTTTACGTTCTGTCCCCAGCCCCGGCTCTGTCCCGCTGACCCCAACACTGCCTCCCAAGCCATGCCAGTGTGCTGACTGTACCCATACCACAGAACCAATCCTGGCTTAAAACAACCCAGAATCAGCAGTTCCATGGCAGCAGCATCAGCATTTCTACCTGCCAGTGCATCTCAGGGAGCGGTGTCAGCCTGGGAGCTGCACATACTGCCACTAAAAGTCACTTGTCAGTAAACAATGGGTGAGCATACATACAAGAAAAATGATTCTTTTGATAAGGTACAGCATCATACCGAGGGCTTTACCACTGCTGGAATGTCACCATGTTCAGATAGACCTTTATACCCTATGTTATAAGGATATTGTTATCCTGCTATAAAATAACAGAAGAGATGAGAGCCAAAAAAGGTGTATGACGTTACAAACAGTTAAGTTGCTTCTTGTGCTCCTCAGAACCTGGGCAGGACGCCTATGGACTGTGAGGGTGGTGAGACACTGGAACCACTGCCCAGTGAGGCTGTGAATGGCCCCTCCCTGCAAGCAGTCAAGGCCAGGCTCGATGGGGCTTTGGGCAACCTGGTCTAGAGGGAGGTGTCCCTGCCTATAGCAGGGGGTTGGAACTACATGATCTTAATGGTCCCTTCCAACCCAAACCATTCTACGATTCTATGAAAAGGAGTAGAAAAGGCAAAACGAATCAAGCAGTTGTGTTTTAAGGCTATAGCATCTAAAGATGCTTAAACCTAAGGAGGACCAGTAAGTACTAAGGCAGAATCGGAAACTCAGCTTCCACACTGCCAAGTCAGACGGCCAGCTAAAGACACGCTGCTCCTGAAAGCCATTCCGCCTGCCGTACGGCTCGCAGCAATAAGTTCCATTTGAGACACACAGCTGCTGGTACACAGGACAACACAGCACCAACTCAGGAAGCTGAACCTGCTTTAAGAACTATTACAAACACACTGCACCCATTCCCCCTCCCCACCCCCTCCAGTATAGGCACCCACAAAAGAAGCCCACAGATGTGGACTCAATCTACAAAAAGAAGCATTTCATTTCCCTTCATATGTTAATCTCGTTATCTATTACCTTCCCCAGAGGACAGTTATCCAGTGAAAAAGATACCATAAAAAAAAAAACCCTTCCAATTAAGTTTCTAACTCTCTACATTTAATTAGATTCATCAGGAAGCTCAAGCATACACAACACTTCACTCTACAATACAGTAACTAACTTTGTCTGCACAGGAATACTAATTTCAATCTAACCTATACCAGAATGGCACTTCATGGTGTTTCTTACTTGCTCTCCTCTATCACACTGGACTGAGTTTCACAGAAATCACTTCAGGACATACTTTGAGCTCTACAGCACTTAGTGAGGTACATCCTTTGCACCCACAGGCAGTTTGTTTCTATTTGTCACACTTCACGTTTCTAAAGTGAGAACTCTTTTTGCTCTCATTTTATTCCACTTTTCCTCAATTTCAAGCTAATTTCACGGCTTTCGTGGATTCATGAAAATGAATAGATGGAAAATGAAGATACGTGCCAGCCAATACTTCAAGGAATGAACAACCTACCACAACACGCTGCTTTCATTCAGAATTCATTACACCTCTCCACCATTTCCTTTCTTCTTTTTAATTAAGTGGTTAAAAGGAACGCAGAAGTGTTGAATGTTTTTTGATGAGCCAAAGCTTTTCTTAGTAATACAGGTGGCCCGAAGTAGAGTGACAGATGATACGGAAGGGACATATGGCGCAGCTGACATTCTCTGTAGCTATTCCTCTACAAAGACATTAAACTGAAGATGAATTGTACCCGCGGGGAAAAAAAACCTTCAACCTGTTTATATGGTAACCTGTGAGGCCAAGGCAGCCCAGGACAAGGTCTGTGATGTTTAGAGGAGGCCAGCAGAGGAGGAGGTGGGAGCGAGGACGGCTCAGGCTGCTGAGGCAGAGAAGTCGCATGAGCAAAATAGCAATTTCCAGTGGGGTGCGTTTCAGTCTTCGAGCACTTGACTTTATTGTGCTGCTTTCAGAGGAAGAAGAAATAAATATTGAAACACAGTCAGTCACCAGGATACCTCTGTGTCATACACCCAGAGCAAGACAGAGATCTTTATGGAAGAGAGCTGAACAAGAAAGGATGCTTCCATACAGACGCATGAAAAAATCAATGGTTAGAGCACATGGAGACACAGCAATATAAAGAAGGAATCCACTAGAAATATACCATTGTTTTAATCTGTTCTTGTCTTGCAGTACTCTTTATAAAAGCCTCAAGTTGCCAACACCTCAGTTAAAACAACAACTATTAAGGAATATGGATTCCATCCCTCTGTAAAACAAAAGCTACTGTAATGGCCTGCAGAAGTCTTACTTGCTATCAACACCATGGCAATATCAAACAGTGGCACACTGGAAAATAATTATAACCAGAAGGCTCACATATGCAAGCATTTGGGATAAAATACTTCCTACATAGCACAGCCTCTGCAGTTGAACTGAAACCGTTAAAGCTCCGCCTGTCCGATACAGACCATTCCAGCAATGAAGGAAGAAATTACTGCATGGGATTGGACAGCGTTTCAACTTCCTTTGTAATCTTTAAGGCTATTGTATGAAGACTGCTAGAATGTAAAAAAGATGTTTGCTTGGCAAGTCAGCACAAAGTAGCTCAATGAAGAAATCCAAGCTCAGTGCCTTCAGCCAAATTTGCTTTCCTCAGTAATTTCTCTTTTTGTGCACTCAATTTACTCCTTTTTCTTATTTCACATCTACCATTACTGCTACACAGCTAACCTCACCAACCAAAAAGCCTGCGTATCAATTCACAGGCTAAACTCTCTAGCCTTGAAGCTGCAACCTCAGCAGTTGCAACTGACGGAATACACGTTGCACATAATCTATCACAGTTCTTCCTCTACACGGTCCTTTAATATCAACTGTGAAATCATCCAGTGAAATCCATAAACTGCATCAGAACAAAGGGAATTTTGAGAAATCCCAACACTTTGCAGAGCCCGAACCATCTCAGTTGATAAGTGAGAGGCCACAAGGAGGGGAAGGAAGGAAGAAAGGCTGTGGGGCCTTCCACTTCAGCCCCTTACGCACCAGCACTTCTGCCTGCATGCTGATCTTTTGACCTCATGGTGAAACATAGTCCTTGATCCAGCCCACCACATGCCCGTGCAAACAGCTGTGCCGACAAAAAGGAGAGGGCAAACATCAGAGGGCTGGGAGGACAGAGCCGCTCTGACAGAAGGGCTGCTTTATGGGCCCAGGCTGTGGCAAGCATCACAGCAAGACGCGAGTGTAACAGATCGCCCCTCTGCAAGCGGCCTAAAAAGGAAGCGTTGAGGCTTCCTCCTCATTCCAAAGGAAGAGCCTTAACTACCAGGAGTGCTAATTCCAGTAACAGATGGTGAATTGCTAAATTAAAGTATCTGGTATTTAAGGCTTCATAGATGGATGAAGACTCTGCACCTTCTTACTTGTTATAAACAGTTATTTAAGCAACCTCTGATAGCACAGAGCTTTATGCAGGCACCTATCATTAAGCTCTCAGAGTTCAGCACAGCCGTGATAAAGTTACACCGAAAGTTCAGAACGGAAAGCATTAACAAGGCCTCTCTTAGCCAAAGAAAAAACACTGGAATTATTAAAGCTGTTAAACACTCAAGCTTTTACAGTGCTATAATATCACACCCTGACACCAAGTCTCAGGTTAATTATTCCTTTTCTGTATTGTCATCAGCACAACTCTCTCAAAAGCAGTGAGGCAATTTACCACCAGCAGCTACGATGCAGGTTACATCCCTAAAAACTTTGCAGGTCAAGGGAAGCTGAAAAAGCCGTCCATCTACTTCAGACAGTGAAGTATTTTAGCCAATATTCACCTTTAGCTGTAAGTTCAACTAGCCAAAATGGTTTCATCAGATCAGAGAGCAGGGACGGATTACTATCTGTCACAGCAAAAGGCCACCTGTCACAGTCCCCATTCACTCCCAGTGCCCAACGCTGTCCCCCTGCCAGAGGCAGCCAGCCCTCCACCCCACCCAGGAGGCAAATCCTGCCAGCATGCCTAACTCAATATGCTGGGCTCTCTCAACCAGGTTTCTAAACCCCAAAGTTTAGGCAGCACAAACTCTGCTGCCCTCTAGCAGAGGAAAGCAACTCCCAGCAGGAGTGGCAGGCAGCTGGCACTAGGGGCTGCAGATAAAAGCTCCTTCCACCAGCAAGAAGCACAGAAATACACACATCTCTTGATGGACTGCCTCTCCAAACGCCCTCTACCAGCAAAAACCTCCACACAGCTGGCTACAAACTTCCTCCATAGCACTGGCCACGTACAACAGGACCAATAGCATGCAACACTGCATGGACAGCTCCAAACTAGCTTAAGAGAAAGCTACTGATAAACAAGAGAGGTACACAGAGTGTAAAAGAGAAGCATACCAGCTGCCTCCCCTTCTCTGGGACACACAGCTTGTATTTAGCCCCCACAAGGTGAGGCCAGGGCTGCCCTGTGCCAGACATGGCTGGTTCCTGCAAGTTCCAACAGCCCTGCAGCCAAGGTGGGGGCACCTCTGGGACAGAGGATTTAGTAAACGACAAAACACCACATAAAGATAATACCAAGGGCAAGGGAAAAAAAGCACGAGCAAAACCACTGCAAATGCCAAGGTCAGAGGAGGCAGGGGAGGAGGAGACGTCCCCATGCAGCTCTGGAGAGAACGCAGCAGACGCCAACGCAAGTCACAGAGTAACTCCTGACCTGCAACCTACTGAAACCGCTACATCCAAAAGCATTTCTAGAGAGGATACGGGACAGAATTCTAACCTGCAGCATCATCTGTAGGATTTGAGTTCTTCAAGGAGAAGAAAAGGAAAAAAGGGCAAAAAATGAAAGCCACTGGCTCCATTTCTGCTACAGCTGAGATAGCACTTGGAGGGCACCACACATAACAGGTAGATATCATGTGGAAGACAACATGATGAGGAAAAGATAACTTTCAGTTTAAATGACTGCTGTTCAGTCACTTCTCAGTATTTGCTTCACAGAGAAGATTGCACATTTGCTACCAAGTTCCAGAGAGGTTTCTAAAGCAAATGAAAAGTCAATATCAAAAAGCCAAGTTTGTTTTGTGTGTTTTCCCCCTCTTAAATTTGGGCCTATCTCTCACTCTAATGACTAAAAATCAGCCCAAATCCTTCACCCCATTCCTCATCAGTTCCAGATGCTGACTTCAAAATGCAGTCAAACTGCCCTCCTCCCCACTATTTCAGCCTGACTTCTTGATCAACTCAACTCATGCCTATGACTGCATGCTCACCTTTTCCTCTCCTCACAACATGTAAGGGTTTGGACACAGGAACAGACAAGGGAAGCTGCAGCTTCTCAGTAGCAGCACTGATTTGTACAGTTCCACACACCCCATTCATCAGCCCAAGTGTCTGCAATGTCCAACAATAAATGAGATCACAACTGATTTGGCCTAAGAAATAACCCTTACTGCAGAGTTCCGAGCCAAACCAGTCCTTCAGACCAAGTTCACTGTAGCAGCACAAAGTTTCCTGTGCCAGCACAGCCCAGGCCATAACAGTTCACACCATAAGGCTGCCCAGCACGTACCACAGGCTAACCAACTGAAGAAATTTCGGTTCATCCAACTTCATTAGGAGACAACTTCTCCACCTGGTGCTGGTTATCTACTGAAACCACATAAGTATAACATCCCCTTCAGCATTTTGACTTGGAACACCTACAGTACGTGTTTGTTCCGTATTTTTATTCTGACCATAGGAAATCCTCACCAACTACCAGCACCATTAGATCCAAACTGCTCACAGTAGTTGGAACATTGTTTTTTTAATATAAAAAAGAAACTGTTTTAGCTGCATACGACTAAACTCAGAGCAGCATACTGGCACACAGACAAGCTGTAATTACTTGTTGAATGGCAATTCTTCCATAGAATCGTAGAATCACCAAGGTTGGGAAAGATCCACAAAATCACCCAGTCCAACCATCCACCCATCACCAACAGTTCTCACTAAACCATGTCCCTCAACACAACGTCCAAACGTTACTTGAACACCTCCAGCGTTGGTGACTCCACCACCTCTCTGGGCAGTCCATTCCAGTGCCTGACCACCCCTTCAGAGTAGCAGTATTTCCTAACGCCCAGCCTGAACCTTCCCTGGCGCAGCTTGAAGCCATTCCCTCTAGTCCTATCACTGGTTACACGAGAGAAGAGGTTGACCCCCAGTTCACTACAACCTCCCTTCAAGTAGCTGTAGAGAGCAATGATACCTCCCCTAAGCCTCCTCTTCTCCAGACCGAACAATCCCAGCT
>PPHD01000156.1:0-94182 GCA_002909625.1 Bambusicola thoracicus
TGTGATGTGAAGATAACTTTATTTATACTGCTAGGGAACAGGTAATTTTTTTGATAGTGGGGAGAGATAATGCATACAACTATTTACTTCCTTGTAATAGTCAAAGTGACCCCAGTGTCTAAGACAGAAGCGTTCCTCTAATGACTGGACATCCAGCTGCATAGCTGAGGTTTTCCTTATTTCAAGATATAAAACACGTTCTCTTCTTCAGTAGCACAATTTGAGGTGAAATACATTGTTTTATTCAAAATGTAGATGAGAACTTGAACTCTGAAACAAAATTTGAGCAGAGATCAATACTTCAGACCAAAATTATTATCCAGAAAAATTTCTTATCAGAAGTCACTTGATTATGGAGGTGTCCTAATTTACCTGTCACTCGCCTTGTTTGACCTGAGAGCTCATACAATAAATTGTATTTTCTTCAACTGTGTGCCTTTCTGGTTTCTGCAACCCTGCCCATTTCCTGAGCTATTCCCTTTTTCACCAATCTCTTAGTGTAGTGTTAATGTGCTGTGCTAAAGATTCTGTCAATTGCTGTGAGCAGAGCCATTGTGGGAAAGACCTGTACAGTCATATGCATACCTTGATTTCTGCTGCTCATGTGGGGAAACTTAATTGTTAAGTCTCAGCCAGGGTTCTCTTCTGGTGGTTGCAAAGAAAATATCAGTGCCAAATGGATTTGTTCTTTTGTGTTTCCATATTTGGCCATGTAGAATTTTTGAAAATAGAGATGTTGGGTGCAAGTTAATATATTGCATCAACAGTTTAATGCGTTGACTTTGCAAATAGGGCCAAGCCTATTCTGGTTATTGTTTCCTTATTTCGGTAAAAAAGAAACCCAAACCTATTTCTGTACTTCTATATCATGCCAGTTCCGGTAAATAATGGACTGTTGATAGGTATATGCAATAACTGAACTTCAAAGCCCCATGTTTGGCTGGGCCCAATTATTGGCGTTACCAAAGTAAACATTCAGTTACCAATGCTGCTTTCATCGGTTTTCATTGTGTTTACAAATTAACAGCTACATTCTGGAAACAGCAGTTTTGCAGCTGGTTACTATAAGACCACAAGTCAATAACTTCTAAGTGCTCCTGTACTGCTGGGGGGTGGCCTTGTCTGTACATAGCCTTTGAACAGTTAACTCTGTCAGTTATGCTACCGACAGGGTTTCATAGGAGGATTGTGCAAAGCAAACGTTAGAACAAAGGAAAAGACAGTTATGAGACTTCTGCTTAATAGATTGGGTAAATTACTTTTAATTGTTGAAGTATGGAGAAAAAGATTGTTTGGATCACATTTCAGCTGTGGAAATGGAGAAACAAGGTCTTAGTGATTAGTTCCAGGTTATACACTTATCAATATTGAGTCTAAGGCTAGAACCAATGCTTCACTCTCTCTCTCTCTCTCTCTGAAATATTGGCTGAAAACTTATGGAAAGCATCTGTACAGTGTAAATATGGAAATGACATATCTCCAAAGACTGCAACAATGGCAGTTTACTAGTCAGTTGAAACATTTAGTTTAGTCTGTAAATTCTTGCTCTTAAGCCCAGCAATATGTATTGAAGGATCTACTTTTAATTACCAGCCTCAGAGCTTCATGCAGAAGCTTTCTGTTTAGTCTTTCCTTTTTTTAGTTTGTTGATATCGGATTTTTGTACTTACTAATTAGATTGTAAATGTGCGGTCCATCTAAAATGCAAGAATGTTCTACACTTTCCATACTTAAAAAGATGCATGTCTTTCTGATCACATTTTTATGCCAGAGATACCGATCTCAGTTCATTCTTGTCACTGAAAATTATTTGAGCCTTCTGTATACTGAATAAATACTTCCGTCTCAAGACAGGTTTCTTGTAACACCATTTGTCAATAACTGAATATTCTTTAAATCATTCTTTGTACTTCAGCACTTTGTGAACTTTCTCACATGATTCATTATGTGAATTTTTGTGTAGAGACGCATAAGCTTAAGAATTTGATGGTAAATAAAGACATCTCTTCTGGGCCGTTTGAGTTATTTTCGGGTGTCATAAAGAAATGTTTACTGCTATACTATGAAGAGGAAGTGTACACACTGTTTCTGAGAAAAGTAATATTCACAGTGATGTTCCTTAAGGGAAACAGTTCCTTATTTATGGGTAGCTTTCAACTTGGCATTACAAAGAGTGCCTTCATATAAAGCTCTGATAAGGTGCAAACTGAACAAATAGCACTGTGCCTCTGACTCTTAAATGCTTAGTGTCATAACATTTATCATTGATGTCCTTGACCTTAAGCTGTAAGAACTAGTTTTTAAGGCTATATGCTTCACAATGTAGTATCCTTTGGTGTTATCCAAAATAGCACATGTTTATTTGAAAAGCGAATGGTCTTTTTGTCACAACTGCATTCTAAGGGAAGTGAATAACTCATGAAGATGGCTTTAAAATTTTCTTGCTGCTTGCTTGGTCAGTTGCTTTGCTGTGGTCTTTCCTACTGCTCAGGGATTGGGTATTTCTTCTTGAGTGTAAGTCAGCTGGCACATCTTTCAACTTTTGTATTATTTGATTTGATTTATCTTATACTTCTGTAAGCCAGGTTTTATGAAATAGTGTTAACTGAAATACAAACCAGACATCAAGTATTCCTTTCAGCTTATAATTAATCAGGGCAGGCATTAGGGGAAAAAAAAAAAGTCTGTTCTTTGAAGAACGTTTTCTGTTTTCCTCATAGTTGTTTGCTGATATTTAAAATAATTTTGAACAGTTCAGAAATAGAGGGTGACATCTGTCACTTACAGCTAAGAACTTAGCAGTATTTTTATTTATAATTAATTGAAGAGATCCCTGGCACTGTACACTTAGAGAGAAACCTTGTGTACTTAAGTAACCTCTAGAGTATGAGGAGGAGAATTCTGGACTTACTCTTTATTGCCCTGATGTGGGAACTGGGAGGTCTAAGAGGTTAATTTCTTATCCTGTTGTTATCAACCTGGATGCTTATTTTCCCAGGTTAATTGTATTCTGCATTACTCCATTTAGATAAGGATTGACTTGAATTTTGAATCAATCATTTCTGAGCAAACTTTATTTGTATGTCTAACAACTTCATATAAAATACTCTTTCCTCTGCTGCCCCACAGTATTGAACCATTTCATTACATTTGTGCTTTCTTCTGCTGGCATTAAAATTCAACTATTTAAAAACTAGTGTACTCTGTGTCCTTCTATTATTATAGCTTATTTTTTGCCCAGTCTTTCATATCCTTCCATGTTTCTTGAAAGAAGTTTTAAAATGGTGTTTTTCTTCATATTTCTTGCTGTTCTGCAGAACACATTCTGTAAGTGAATATTAAGAGTCATAAAATCAACAATAAGTTCCTGTAACTGATTGATTTCTGTTCTATATTAGGTAATATCACACAGAAGTCTTACTTTCATTTTCTCGGTGGTTATTTCATTGACAGAAAGTCAGCTGGTATAAAACAAGGAACAAGGAAAACAGTTATGTTTCAAAACATCAAACATGGAGGGCCACAAAAATGATCCCAGGGGTGGAACACCTCCCCTATGAGGACAGGCTGGGAGAGCTGGGCTGTTCAGCCTGGGGAAGAGAAGGCTCCAGGGAGACCTGAGGGCAGCCTTCCAATATCTAAAGTGAGGTTAAAAAAGAAGGGGACAAACTCTTTAGCAGGAGCTGTTGCAATAGGCCAAGAGGATACAATTTCAAACTAAGAAAGGGGAGATTTAGTTTGAATATAAGGAGAAAGTTCTTTACAATAAGGGTGATGAGGCACTCGAACAGATTGCCCAGAGAGGTGTGGGTGTCCCATCCCTCAAAACACTTAAGGTCAGGCTGGTCCAGGCTCTGAGCACCTGATTGAGCTGTGGATGTCTGTTCTTTGCAGGGGAATTGGACTAGATGACCTTTAAGGGTCCCTTCCAACTCAATTCTTTGATTCTGGCATAAAAGCTAGTAGACTGGAAAATACGATGACAGCAGACACAGTCAATAGGCAGTGTTTCCTGGTGACTCCTCCAGGATACTCACTAATCTGAGGACTGAGTTTTCTTCCTATAAATAAAGTCTTTGGTTTTCCACAGTTGTGTAACTGCAAGAACTTGTTTTATTTTCTGTTTTTAACTCCCTTTAGAGATCATAAAGCAGTGTGTTTAATTGTTTATTCGAGAATGCAGACAGCTATTGAGTCACAGGCTCTACCTGAAGAGCTCTGCAAAAGTTATCGTCTGTTAGCTGGAAGTACATCAAAGAATAGGTTGTAGCTTTATAGCCAAGATTTTCAAAAGTAATTCTCACATTGCTTTTAGGTACTTGGGAGACCTTAGGAATTATGCTTTAGTTAGTCTTGTCTGTTTCACTGTATTACCGTATTGCTTCAGAACAATAAGATCGCTTTTCTGGACTGCTGTTTCATATTCCATCTTATTCTTTTGGATGACATACGAGGGTCTCTGGCTTACTCTCTGTATAGTAAGGCATAATTACAACTACAATTAACAACTAGGTTGAAATGTGCAAGATGGAGTAAACAACAATACAAAGTAGATCTGCATACTATGCATGGTGGTGGTTTTTTTGTTGTTGTTTTGTTTTTAAGAACCAAGGCATTTAGAACTTTTACCCTGTCTGTCTTATCTCACATGCTCTTCCCCTTCCAACATTATGTTCAATGTCCTCAGCCTGCTGATTTCAGTGCTCAGAGCACTTCTCTGACTGATCAGAACTGGTGAGTAGAATGGTTATTCCCCTACTACTAGCATGACTGAATTAGGAAGATAATAAGATGGTCACAGCCGTTTTACAATCATTTAAGGAGCACAGCTTAAAGCTAAATAGGAATCCAAATTCTGCTCCCAAAAGACATAGTACAATCAGCATAATTTTATGCAGTTATATGCTGCTGAGTCTGGTAATTTCTTATTGATTAAATACCGATTTTCTTTAGAGATATTTGTGAATTGAGAAAATTAAGGGATGGAGAGCAAATCCCTGCCCCGTATAATTTATTCATTATCCTCAGCTACTTCATAAGCAAAAATGAAGGTTTTACAACTTACATAATACAAAGGATTTATATACTATGAACGTCAGCATAAGAAATAACATGAATGAAAATCCAGGACAAAACAGGAACAGAAAATCCAAGAAAACCATGAACTCATCTAACAAAGGCACTTTGATAAAAACAGATTGTATAACAAACTGAACCCTTTACCAACTGACTGTATTGTGTCATATGTGTGATTTTTTTTTAGTTTACTGCTTAACAATTTTTTTCTTATGTATGTCTCATAGAGGTCACAGGTCATAATGGTATAACTTTGATCTGCAGAAGTCTGTAAAACTCTTAAGAGCCTTACGTTCATAGAGAATGCTTGTTAAAAGAATCACTGAGATAAACCTTGTCTTTATGTATTAGTCTATAATCATAGAACTGCTTGGGTGAAAAAAGCTACCATACGTGAGCTTTCACTTAATTCCTTATCCACAGCTATCAGACATGGTATGGGTGAGAAGTGAGGGTATGTCATTATGTACTTTGGAAATCGTCTTAACTGATAGGGTCACTCCACCAAATCAAGATGTTCTTAACGCTGCGGATTTCTTTCTTTTCACTAAAAAGTGAGAGGAGGAAATAACATTGGAATTTTCATCTCATGCTGGTTATAGGGTTGATTTGAAGTGCTTTATCTTAATGGGTAGTGTTGTAAAGGTGCAGAAAATTCCCCTTTACGGTCCCTCCTGCCAAGTCTCAGAGGACTAAGCTAAAACTAGTCATTGTGAACACAAGATGAGGCAAGAACATGCTATAAGTATTATTTCTGTCACTCAGGAATATTTTTAGTCTTGTGAACAGCTCCGTTTGCTTTGATGGCTGTCATCCAAATAGCCTTTACTGCAATGGTAATATGAAACATTTGGACTATGTTAAATGTCTTTTATATCCTATTCTTTTGTGAATAGGGACAAAAATTGTTACACATAATAAAAGCACCTACTAGTTTATTTGTATATTTTGTATATTATATGTAATCTGTTATTTACAAAAGGTAGGTAATTAATGTGGTCAGGAGAATGAGATTTAGCTTTTCTAGATGTGAGAAATGTTCCCATGGTGTTTTCCCTCCTGGTCTACCCATACTTTTAATCTCTTATCAAACAGATAAGCAAGCAGAGACAGTCTCAACACAGAAATATTAGGCAGTTTTTGAGAAAAGTTTCCTGGTGGAATTTTAGAAACCAAGTAGGGAGAGAGAAAAATACCAGAGATTGGGTAGAAGTATGACTTGATAGAAAGATATAGTGGTCCAACCTCCATGATAACATAGAATTATAACCCTAATGTTTTATAGAATGGCTAAATCAACCTCCAAAACGATATCATTCTCTATTCAACTTCACAGTAGATTTCTGAGTAGTTTCTGTGAAAGTACACTATTGTCATTATATTTCTAGTGTATTCGCGGGAGAAATAATACAGCAGCTGACTGTGTTTTTTTGCTATGAGATAAATATATATGGGTTTGTTGTTTTTTTTTTTTGCTGTGATATATATATATATAAAGTGTATATCTTAATTATATTTTAATGTACTTGGATAAAAAAGAGCACAGAATTGCAGAGTGTAGTCATGGTACGTAAAAGTAGCCCCTGTTATTTCCTGGGCTGAATTTTAGCTTGACTTCTATTTTGTTTTATGTATTTTTAACATTTTGAAGTGCTTGTTCTTAGTTTTGGCACAGGTGCTTACAGATTTCATTAGGAAAAATAGTATTCAAGTCTCTTACATGGTTTGGCCTTGATGAGAAGTTCTGGATCCTTCCAAGATCAGTCAGTGGGCTGTTACTTCAGACCATGCTATCACTACATTAGAGCACATTTGTTATTCTGTAGCTCACTGTTAGTTCTTGAGGAAAAAATATATTTTTGCACGTGATAGTTTTCATGTCGCGTTTCTTTACAGCTATGACAAACATGAGTTGCAGTACCAGCGGTGAGAAACCTAGTTCTGTGCATTTTCTCCATTCACGTGCCAGCTTTCCTTTGTGTTCCTGAGAGTGAAGTGTTCAGTAGGCTAAATATAATGGAATTATGTCATGGAATGTAGGGCACAGAGCCCTGCAGACAGCCGCATACAGTCTACCAGTCCACTGCCAGGTGCTGTTTTACTTTTTTGCTTTAAATCTTCTAGTAACTGGCCTCTACTGCTGCAATTCTGAGTCAGACAGTATTTTTTGGAAGACGCGTCAGCTTGAGACAACGTGCACTCAGGCACAGAGAAATGTGATTATTGGTTGCCTGATTGCTTTCGCCCTCCTTTACTTCCTTGTTACTTATGTCCACACCCAGGAATTTTTTGCAAAAATGGCCAATTAAGGGGTTTTATGATATTACTGCATTTCTGAACGTGGCCTGACTCTTACAATTTGTAGGCAGGAAGGGATGGGTTTACTGGCGTAGTTTTTCTAGCTTTCATTTTCACTCTGATGTTAACATCATGAAATTTTCCACTTTGCCCCATCATTGTTTGCCTAGACTGGGAGGTGGCAAATGAAACCTTACGCTTTTAACCCTAAAACTGCTTTTTAATACACCTTAAATGTGCATAAAGTAAAAAGTGTCTAGACAGTAGATTTGGGATCCTGCTTGTGTGAAGTGTCTAGACCTGAGTCTATGATTCCAGTTTTAATAGAAAGTGTTTATCCTCACTTTATAATGTACATTTCAAAATAACAAAGAAGCTAGTGAAAAAGGTGCTACAGCTAATGGTGAATATGTTAACATTGAAATTGTGGATGGTCCTTAACGATACAGTGAGCAAACAAATTACTAAACAGAAGAAATGGTTTTGCTGTCTTTCAAATTGTGAGGGTGTATTCAAGCCACACGAATTCTGTCTGGGAAATGAAAATCCAAACAGGTGGAACAGAAGATGATTGTCATGCTTGGGAGCACCTTTTGAGCAATAGTGTTACTGATTGTGTGTTTCTTTGTCAGCAGCTAGTACTGCAAGGAAGCTCCCAATGAAAACAGTGCATCTATTGAGGCTGCAAAGCACAGAGGCAGAAAAGAATTGGTGAGGAGCTCTGTTGCATAGATCTTCATGTTAAGACAGTGGCTGAACGTTGGCTGCTGTAGACCTTTTTTTTTTTTTGTGGTTGAGGGTGAGATGTGATAAAGAATGTGTTCTAAGAATGGCTCGTGCATTTTTTCACCTTCTAAATTAAATGCAGCAAATCAGTCAGTTTGAAGTCTTATATTTTGATAAAAAATAAGCTCTTTTTCCATACCTCCACTAGACAGTTCAAGAAGAAGAGAGTAGGGAAGTAGAAATTTCTAGCCCATATTGGTTTGTAATTCTGTGTGGGACATACACTTGTCGCTGTTTCCGTTTCTATCCTGTAGTGAAAAGATTTTTTCACCATATTTTACCCAGAAGAGCTTTAAGGCCAATGACACTTTAGCATACCCAAGTGAGATTAGCGAGCAGTGAGAAATAAGACCAATAGAAAAGATGGGACTCCTGTAACTTTTGAGGAGTTTTCATCATATAGCTCTCGGTTGTGTCACAGGCTTTCTCTTCAATTTCTGGTACATTTGGTATGTAGTGTAGGAGTTTGGGAAGAGGTTTTATTTATTTATTTATTTATTTATTGACAATAAACATTTTTGTATCAGAAACCTGAAATTGCTAGCAAGTGGACTTGTAGACACTTTCCAGGGTGATCTGGCACCCAGTCAGCAGCACAAATCCTCACCATTGTTGTTTACATATTTATTTATGAGCTGATGAAGGAATAAGGGCTTTCTTGTGGCTCAGTGTCAGGCTGTACCAGGCATGGGATACTGCACACAGAGAAACTACTTCTCTTAGAAGATCTTTTTTCAGCATGTAACACATAGTGAGGTGTTGCCAGGGAATTGATGTCTTTTCTGTAGTGAAGTGACAGCAAACTGGAAAGCCTGAATAGCTAATGAAGAAAAAGGAACTTAGGCCTAGAAAAGAAACAGGAATTGAATTGTTGAACTGTTCTTAATGAGTCAAATGATTTAAATCATTTGTACCACAAAGGAACATAATGAGTGTTTTAGTGAAGAGCATGAGTCCATTTCCATAATGCAAATAGTGTTTCTTGATCTGACTCCCTTTTAACTGATCACCTTAATCTTTGGTATCTCATCTCAAGTAATTAGGCAGGGTTCTTTTGCTGTGAGTTTTGCTCCGCGCACTGACTTGCACTTTTCTGGTGGTTCAAAAATACCTTGGTTACAGCTGATGCTGCTAACAGAGTAGTCTAGACGGACTAGATGATCTTAAAGTTCCCATCCAACCCAAACCTTTATATGATTCTGTAGGTGGAACATTTAAAGTATTAGATCTTCTGAGATGACAAGTGTTCAGAGATGGCTGCAGTGTTACATTTCTAGTTTGTGATGTTGTATGGAATGTTTCTGAAAGATCAGCCTGGGGATGTCTCAAGTAGATTAGATAGGCGAGAGAAATTAGAAGAAAATCTCTAGTGATTTAGGAAGAGTTAGAACAATGGAAAATCATGTCTTCTGGGTACGTGAAGTTAATAAAATAAGCTCATTATCATCAGCTTTGCCTGAGTGTAGTAGACCTTTTAGGACTTACGATTGTCTGATCTCTGAGGAGCAACCATACAAATATATGCTTGTTACAAATAAGCTTGTTATTTAAATGTTTTTAAGAGTACAGCTTCTTGAGTTGATATTGCAGTCAAAATATGTGACTTGATTTTGAATGAAATTGGAGAAAGTCTGTTGTTGAAGCTACAGACCACAGTTTTGTTTCTGTTTGCAGAAGCAAGACAAAATTTGACTCGAAATTACTGCATGCCTAGAATGCTATTGAATAGGTCAAACATTCTGCTCTGAAAGGGCACCTCTTTCATCAAAGTTAATACAAGGAGAGCAAGTACTTCTTGCATTTTGTTATGGCAGAGGCAGAAGTGGCAATAAAACAAAATCGGTGGAATTGGTTTTCTGATGAAGGAACATTGCAGACACCATGGAATGTTTGTGGAAGGAGGGCTCTATGAGCTTGTTTTGCTAATCTCTGGCTCCACCTAAGAAACGTGTGGTGAGATTTTTGTTGTTGATTTTGTTGAGTAGAAGGTCCTGTTTGAAAAACTGGTGAATAAACACTTCACTGAAGGGCTTTATCTCCCGCCAGTCCCATAAACAGTGCTCATGAGGAAAGATGTTTCTCCTCTTCTGGTAATTCTAAATGTGACTTTTCTTTCCAAATCCCTTTCCAAATCCCCCCCTTTCTTTGTTTTCAGCAGTCTCCAATCAAGGAGAAGTAGGGAGAGTGTATAATAAAATCTTAAAAATTGAATTCATTTAAATATCTACTAAGGTGTGTCCTTTTTTCAGTACTATGTTAAGGCTCTCTATGCTCTGTAGAAAAGAGGTAAGATTTAATAAAAAATGAAAGCAATTTTTTAAAGCAATTTTTTAAATCCTGACAAAATAGCAAATGCTAAGATTAGTGTCACCTTGTTTTTTCATTTCAGAACTTTTCTTCCATTTGGGACACTTTCAATTGACCATTGAGAGACATGGTTATAAAAAAAGAAAAATGAACATTCATGAGCAGTGAATGCAAAGAACACAAGCATGGTACAGTCAAGCAGATCAATGCTCAAACTATAGAAAACTCAGGTCTCTGCTTCAAGAGATTATTCTCTTGCAGCCCTGAATGTCTTATAAATACAGGTGTATTCATGCATGAACCCGTGTACATGTAACCTCATCTGTGAGTGCCTTACACAAGCACTTAATATTCACTTCTAAATAGCAAACTGAGGCATAGAGAAAAAAAATACCTTGCCCAAGCTTGCCCAGTAGAAAAGTGACAGATGAAAAGGGAAACTATTTCCTTGTTTCTTGTATAGCCTTGTGCCAGATTTTTGCAGACACTTGATCAGTACTTGTAAATCTTTCTGTCATTATCATTGTAATTTGAAAACATCTAAAAAGTTGTATAACACAGTGTTATTCAGTCATACATAATCCTCAGGATGGAGTCCTTGAGACTTTGGTACTGACATAGCACAGCGTTTCTGAGTCAGCAGCTCCCTAACAGCACTATGTTCTGTATGCCATTGTCAGCTCCCAGATTGCTTGTGCCTTTTAGAACTCGAGAGAAAACCCAACTTTGTACTGTATTTATATCCACATTTTGTCTAAAATCAGCTCAGTAGTCCCACCTTCGTCATCTGTGTGTCCTTCTGGTGTTTACATATACAACATTATGTGAATAGTTTATACTTTCAGGGAGCTGCAGTTTCCTTCCAAGTTAACATGTTGGTAGAGCACAAAAGGGCAAACCTCACAGGCAACAATGACTGCAATATGGAGACTGGTAGAGGAAAAAATTCTACAAATGCCCTATTGAGAAAAGTGCCTTAAAGTTATACTAAAAATAAGGAAATAATATATTGCCAAGCATTAAGACAGGTTAGAATACCTGTCTTAAGTTATAAGTGTTCATTTAAATGCTTTACCGGTCAATTTCCTGAAGGTCTGTGATTCTGTAAAATTACTCTAAATTCTTTAGGAAAGTCACAGGCTTAGTCCTACAGCCCCCAGCTGAATGTATAGGAGAGCAGCCACCCAGGGTACAATCAACAAGAGTTCCTCCAGGGTATATTTTTTCCATTTTAACATTGCCCTCAGAGTTCACTGAAAAGAGCGAACACAGACTTTCCTGTGTTATACTGCATGTACGACAGAAAACTGTAGGAGTCAGAATTGCAGCATACTGTGCATGAGGAAAGGAGTACTTGTAAGACAGCAATTAGTCACAGCTCTGTCACTGGTCACTAAATATTATGTAATGCAGTGGCAGCACATCGGCTACGTGCCCTCCCATTCTCAAAGAGAGTGTGGGGATTTTAGGGATTCCCCCTTTGATCACTGTCCATTTGTAGTCTCAATCTGCTGTTTTGCATACGTAGCTCTGGGGTATATAAAATGCTTTGGCCTCACAGGAGGGGTGCAGAGAAGGAGAGACTGAAAGAAAGCAGCTTTCACAGAGAAGAGCCTCTCCTAGCAGATTTGGAAACAACTCTCACAAAAACACGGTAAGAGCACTGTGTCTCATTGCTCTATTGGCTTTTCATTTGCTGCAGCTTGCAAAGTGAAATAATTGTATAACAAACTATTTTTTTTCCTTATTAGAAGCAAAGTATTGGAATTGGTCTCCACTCCTGTTTCCAGGCTATCCTACTACTCTGAAAACTTCATCCCACATCCAGCTGTCTTTAAAGGTTTGTGAGTGTAATGATAATACCATAAATGTTCTTTGAACAGCTCTGTTGCGAAAGCATAAAATGCAAGCAAGTTATTACACTAATTGCCAATGAATGGAAAATAGGAGCATCTATTTACTGTCTTTCATTGTCTCCCTCTTTTCTGTCTTGTCTCTCTTGTGTTCTCTGGCTAATGCTTTTTCTTTCACTCTTTACTGCTCTCTTTATCTTTATTTTTCTCTTCTTATTTCTCTTTTTTCTTTTTTTCTTTTTTTATTGCATTTTGTTTATTTCTTTTTCTTCTCTCCATTTTTGTGTGCTTTAAAATGATGCATAGCAATATAATTTATAATAACGTACAGGCGCACTGCAGCTTTTTTTATTGCAGTATACTGATCTAGATTTGTTCCTATTTTCTAACTACTTCAGTGCTTACTGCACACTATGTATTTTACTTGGGTTAACAGACAAGTTCTAGCACCTTTCAGTTTCTGCACAGATAGTTGCATGCATTTCTTGTCCTGTGTGATTTTACAGCAGACAGCATCCTGGGAGCCTAAAATGTGACTGTTACGAACCATATACAAACTCTGCAACTAGTTCTGCTTTACCAAGCAATTTTCTGCTTTGCTCTTTTTTTTTTCCTGACACACCTTCACTGGCACAGAAGTCTCCTTTACAGACAGAAATTGGCAGAAAATCTGTGTTATAGTGAATAAAAATAAACTGCTTACATTCTTATATAAATGCTAGATTTTACGTTCAAATACGTGCCATATATATATCTTAGAAAATGCAGAATTCAGCATCTTAGAATTCCATTTGGTTCAGGCAACTGAATGTACTGCAAAATGCTTTGATTTAATTCAAAAACATTTTTTTTTTCTGATGATAATCATTGTATGAATAACACAGCAAAATTTTACATGGTTTTTCCTTGCAAAGATACAGTGATATGAATTAGTACAACATTTAATGACACATTACAAACTTTTGAAAAACAAAGAACATTTCAAGGTGTGTCTTTCAGAGACGTTAAGCATGGAAGTGTTGGCTATTTTAGGCTGTTACTTACCTAGTAATAGAGTAAAACTTGTTTGTGGCATTACTAAAAGTAACAGTTCTCCTTGTCAGTGTGTCATTACTATAAGCATCAAGTAATTTTTCATTTTTAAATGCTGAAAGTTAATTAGACCAAATTCATTAATCTGCTGAGTTTCTGCCTCCTCTTAAAGGGAGTTACCTTCTTAGACAAAAACTGACCTTGTGGTTTTTTTTCTTTCCTCAGAAGCGTTCTCACATCACACAAAACAAGATTTCAGCACTGTGAAGTAAAAGCATAAATCAAGTGTACAAAATGCTGTGCCCATGGCAGTTTGCATTCAAACCTCGTGTTGTTAAGAACCAGTCCTCTGAAGAGAGGGATATCAATAATAACGTGGAGAAAGATGTGAAGGTCCACAGGTAAGATCGTTGTCCTGTAATAGTTTTGTGGTTTTGCTTTTGTTTGAAAAGGAAAGATACTGAGTTGCAGGCGGCTGTGTTGTGTGCTTCCACTGCAGTAACTTTAACAAAAGAGCAGTTGCCCCTGAGGGCATTGGGTGGTGTTGATTTAGTAAGGTCGTGTTGGTTTACTGAGATACATTTAAGCTTTTGTATACATCATTGAGGAAATAAATCACTGTAGTTTAACTGTCATGATTCTAAATTTATCTGGTATGCTGTAGTGGCTACATGCATGCTGGGGCTTTGGAGGCGTTTGTGTACTATAAAAACATAAAAGTAAAAACTAAGCATGTTGCTTTCTATTGAATTGTCTTTTTCTCTTTTAAAGCTTTGTGAAAGATGATGCCAAATTACACAGTCTAAGCAAGAAGCAGATGAAGATGTCACCTATAATCACTTCAGCAGAGGTCAGTGATGGAGAGCGGTCTGTTTCTAGTTTCACTGATACTGACAGTTCACACAGGTTGTGCTTACTGCGCAGAACCTTTCAGAGTTCTTGTGCAGGGAGTAACTGTGGTTATAAGAGCTTAGGGGTACTGTGAGATCCTTAGATGAAAGCTGTTTTCTGAATGAAAAGGTGCTTTGGTAAGTCTTGATGCCAGGTACCTGGCCCACTAGGACTGGAGTGCCAAATTCCTTTATTCCTTTGAAACCCTAGCTTTGTTCTTTCTCTAATTTTGTCTGATTTGCTTTTTTTTCCTGAGACTATGACTTTGAAATTACAAAGCTGTTTGTAGTGGCAGATACTATTTGGTTAGTACAAAAATGCTTTTGGCTGTTTCATGTCAAACTGTCAATCAGATCAGTAGTTTTGTGCTCAAATGAATAAATACTTATGGTGAAGATCACTTTTCAGTCTTTGCCTTTAAATTGTAGTATTCAGTAGTGAAATAAAAATAAAAGTGAAGCATTATGACATTGAATACGTGTGAAGACGGTGTGTATTTTTATTTTTTCTATGGTCAGAAACCCCCACAAAATGGCATCAAAGCTTCTAACCAAATATCAAGATGTCCTAGACATGTAAAAGTAAGGAACATGGAAAATGGATCCAGCCTTGTAGACACGTTACACCTGACAGCAAAGGAGGTAAGACAGAAACCTAAGCAGTAATTTTTCTGAACTTTCTGAAGATCTGTAGTGCAACATTGCTTTTTAAAATGTTATTATTTTTCAGGTTATCAATTGTCGGACCAGAGCTTGCCAAGGAGCACTCATGACCCCAAAGGGCCTCGTGAGAGGCATTAGAGATGGGCCAGTTCCTCCAGCAGAGCTTCTACCTCAGGCAGTAGATTTTGTCAAGCAGTACTACAGTTCATTCAAAGAGTAAGCTAACTGTATCTTCATTTTTTGAATTTTTTGGATTACTGCACTTTATATGCTGCTTCTGCAATCCTAGGTTTAGAGAATACTACCATGGACTCTTTCAGTGCATTTCTCAGCCCCATCCCTTCAGTGTGTGTTGCATTATAGTATACTAGAATAAGCAGGTTCTTCAGGGCTCTTCCAGAATGTGGCTTTCTGTTTTCTTAACATTGGATGTTAATGGGATTATCTCCCACTTGGATTAGTCTTAGACATGTGAGTAGTGCTTGTAGTTTGTGCTGTTCCAAGCATCTTTTCTCTGTGTTGTTTTATTGTCTGTTTTGCTTCTCAAGGCTTTGGGCAAAGAGTGGAAGGACAGTTGATACCACAGAGCTTCTCAACCTTGTTCTGTGCTATCATCAACATAAGATTACTGAGCATGCTGAGAGTGATGCTCTAGCTTCAGAATTGGTTTGTTTTTACCAAAATAGAAATGGTGCTGCAAAAATAGACATTTTGCTACAGGAAGAGCTGAAAGAGCTGCCTAAGGTCCAAGAATTTGCAATGACAAAGTTTTCAAGTGACAAGCTTTTGGTGACAATTCAGCATTTGCATATTTCTCTATAAAATATTATCGGGCTTTCAAAGGGACTCAACCACATAATGGCTTCTTCTTTAGAGACTTTGAACTCTTCTACAAAGCTTTATTCCAGCAGAATCTCTCAGAAAATCCCTGTTTTACATACAGACTGTGGTTACTTGCCAGAGTATTACATTTGCACATCTCTGTGCTGGTGGTATTTGATCACATTGATTTACACTGTCTTATGTGCTTGCCCTTGATCTTTCATCTTGTTGAAAATGTGAAAACTCTCAGACAGTGCTGGCTATTTTCATTCTGTCTGTAGACCAACAAGACAATTTTTGTCTGTGCTGTGATAAATATTTCCTAATGTTTTGACTTCATTTTCTATTATCAAAGTAAAAAAAAATTTAGTTTCCTTAAAATAATTGCTCAGCACTTCCTTTTTTTGTGTGTCAAAATCTTACTTACTTTGCTCAGAAGACCTCTGTCCCTGTGAAAGTAATTGAACTTTGGGAGAGCAGTCAGTGTATTCCCACGCTGGGCTGAAGCTGGTCTGTTCTCTAAGTTCTGTTTGATTGTGTTTTGACAGTTTTTACCAAACTAGTCTGGAAAATCCAAATTTAAACTGAAAATTTGTACAGAAAAACTTGCCGTCAATGAATATTTGCATTGGATGGTGAAAGGACAGTGTTACTAGTTCAGTTTCTATTGTGGTAGTTTGTTCATGAGTCTAGTAAGCTGTCATTTGTACTCAGTAAGGCCAATTCCTAAATTCAGAAGCCATGAAAAAGTCACTTGATCAGACCTCAGTTAGAATCCTATGTATGTAGCTCATCCCTTTACCTGAAATACCCGCTGCTTTTGATAAAAAAATTCAGACCCTAGGCTGTTGCAGTAAATAATAGCTATACTTTCGGGACAGAAGTGTGGTACAATAGAGAGCGTGTAGGGAGCAGATGATGGTGACTTCTCACATGGTGGAGTTGCTCATTTTTTGAGGTAATGAATGCTTTCATAAATGATAAAGTATTTTGGCCCATTTCACTCCCAAATAGTGCAGATACATGAGAAGGACAGATTTCTCAGTGTATATCAAACTTCCACTATCTGAAGCAGTATAGATACCAATCCCCTCCTTGGAAATGGACTCTACCTGCATAAGACTACATAAAATCAGCAATGCAGATGGAGGTCTCTTGCAAAAGGATGCTTTGCCATTGAAAACTTGATGTTTTCAGCAGTGTCTGAGCTCTTCTTGAACCAGAACAAAAGAGGCATCTGCAATTCAGATCAGTTGTAAGTAATGAAATTTTCATTGTTTCTTTTCTTGGCTGTTTCCTGTTCAACAGGTTAAAAATAGAAGAGCACCTGGCCCGACTAGAAACAGTGACCAAAGAGATAGAAACAACAGGAACCTACCATCTGACAAAGGATGAACTGATCTTTGCTGCCAAACAGGCCTGGAGGAATGCTCCAAGATGTATTGGGAGAATCCAGTGGTCCAATCTACAGGTAACTTATGATTCTAAAAATTATGGGCTGAATGGCTGTCTGCTGCATATTGGTAAAATGTGCCAGTTGCTTCAACTGAGGACTGTCCTTCCTGTACATATCATAAAATCAATATTTTCTTGTACTCTCTGCTCCATAGTTGAAGGAAAACTTATATAGGTTTGGTTGCAAGTTAAGAACCAATTAAGTTATGGAAGCAGGCCTATCTCTTGGGCCTCAGAGGATTGTTACTTGTGAAAATAAAAGAACAGTAAAAATAAACCTATCCTGTTGGAGCTAGAAGTGAATTGAGAAATACTGATTTCCTATCCTTAACTGTGTTGGAAAAATAATGTGCTTGTATTACTTGTTCAGAATCTTTTTTTCTTTACCTTTTTGGGGGAAACATACAGGTATTTGATGCACGTGATTGTAAAACAGCCAAGGAAATGTTTGAATATATCTGTCGCCATATTCAGTATGCCACAAACAATGGAAATATAAGGTAGGTCTCTTTTATTTCATTTGAATTTTGAATAACAAAAATTCTGTCTAGATCTGGATTCAGAACTCCACAATAGACCTGATGTGATCTATCTAAATATTTTGACAACTTGTCTCTGCTTTTAATTCTTCTGACACTTATGTGTTCCTCTCACGTTCACCATCAACTGTTTTGAAAGTTTTTAACATTTGTGGCTAATGTTGCAAAAAGATTTCATAATTCTTGGGGAAATAAATGATCTGAAGACTTGGGGAGGTGGATGGAAAGAATGAATGATTTTATTCTTAATGATGTTTATTTTAGAAATATAAAATAATTGCTGCCAGTAACAATTTATGTCTTAATAATCAGAACGTGTTTGATGTGCTACTGTGATGTAATTGGGTTTGATCATTTCTCTGAGCAGATCAGCCATCACCATCTTCCCTCAGAGGACTGATGGGAAACATGATTTCCGTGTTTGGAACAGCCAGCTCATCCGATATGCTGGATATCAAATGCCAGATGGGTCTATCATAGGAGACCCTGCAAGTGTGGAGTTCACAAAGGTATAGTTCCAAATACAGAATCACAACTGTTTTCCGTCTTGTTTAACTCACCCAGGTTTTATTTATTTTTCTTGCTTTTTTTTTTTTTTTGCAGTCTGGGAGGGAACTTTTTATTTCCTGCCCCACAGATTCTAGGTGCAGGCTGAAGAAATGATTTCTTCCTATCCAGTGAAATACTCCCCTCCATCTCAGAACAGAGAGAGCTAAAACTCCTATTAAGTTGGGGACATAATTTGTACTTAAAATGGCATTTCTTGGTCTTGTTTGAGTGGGAAGACAACCTTTAGCACTGAGAATTTACCTCAGAGGGTTAACAGAGGGAAGAACTTCAAAAATGAAATTCACTTTCTTTTCTTACAGTTGTGCATTGAGCTTGGGTGGAAGCCGAAATATGGCCGCTTTGATGTAGTTCCACTCATTCTCCAAGCAAACGGCCAAGATCCAGAAATATTTGAATACCCGCCAGAGATTATCCTTGAAGTGCCAATGGAGCATCCAAAGTAAGCCATGTTTAGCTTAATAGCATTTTTGCCTCTGCCTCACCTTGGCAGGTGCTTAGCCTGTGCTTGTGACAGTCATTTTATGAGTTCTTTGTTAGGATGGAATTATGGTAAATTGTCCTAAAAGACAAAATGCCTGTTAGAACAGTAAAATGAGATTTACATTAACAAAGTCAATGGTGATTCTGTTGGAAATTTTTTTTAATATTCTCCATTTCAACCATGTTTAGAATTAAAAAACAAACAAACAAAAAAACCCAAAAGACAAACAAAAACAACATAGTTTCTTATCCCAGTGGAATGCATATGTAAAACATGGTTGCAATCGCAACAAAATGTTTATTGCTTTTTTTTTTTTTTCTTTGTTTCTTGCTTCATCTTTGCTTTGGAAGTGGGCTGCAGATTGCAGAACTTTGTCCTACCGTTCCTCAATTTTCTTAGCAGGCCATTCCCAGTTACCACACTGTATGTGAAAACTTTGCTACAAGCTTTTGAAATTGTTTCATGGGTTGGTCTCCCTAGAGACAGTGCTCTTTCACTTCCTGGGCTTTCCTGGTTGTTGACTAAGGGAGGAATACATAAAGTAACAAATTAAATGTTTATTTAATAGATATGAGTGGTTCAAGGAGTTGGATCTGAAGTGGTATGCTCTGCCTGCTGTTGCCAACATGCTCCTTGAGGTGGGAGGCCTGGAATTTACTGCGTGTCCTTTCAACGGTTGGTACATGGGAACAGAGATTGGAGTGCGAGACTTCTGTGATGTACAGCGGTACAATATCCTGAAGGTAATCTCCTGAAATGAAGGATTTTGTGACTCTGAGAAGAGAATGGATTTGAATGAGGATGGGTGAAACATTTCTGAAAAAAAGATGGTGTCAGCCTTTACACCTGCAAAAAAATACATAAAACATGATGTCTTAAAGGGTATTTTTCCCCAGTTTTAACATGAGTACTGCTGATTCGGGAATTTTGGTCTTTGACTTCAAATATTTCAGAGATGTATTTGTTATTTGTTCCAGTCTGCTGCTGACGAGGCAATGGAGTCCTAGGCATTCGGTGCAGGTCTTGGGCTCCTTGCCTCTGCAAATTAATAATGATGTCTTAGAACTAGATGCTGCCATTCACTTACCATTTGGTCAAACAGAGCCCCGTTCCTTTCTCCAAACCAGAACAGCTTCATGATACCTCTAATACCAAATGTGTGCAGCTGTCACTTTCCCCAGTGTAAGATTGACCTTTCTCCATTCTTGAAGATTTTTATCTCCATATTAACATGATGAGGTGGAGAAATCATGATGTGTACATATAGCACAGTAAACTTGCTTTTCCCTTTTCTCTCTTTTTCCACTTATAGGAGGTTGGAAGAAGAATGGGACTGGAAACCAACAAACTTGCATCACTGTGGAAGGACCGAGCTGTTGTAGAGATAAATGTGGCTGTGCTTCATAGCTTCCAGGTAAGTCAGTGAGTCTGTTATCTGGAAACACTTTGAATACTGTGTTTTTTCATTTCACTTACAACAGGTTTATACACATATAGTGCCAGTGGGCCAACACTCAGTGTACAGGAGGTTACCAGTATAATTCCAATGGTGTTATTATTTGTCTATGTTTGGGAAAGCAGAGGAATGTAAATGCCCTGTTATTGCCAGAAAAAAAAAACCCTCAAATTGAGGGAAAAGGAAGAAGAAAAAGAAAAGGAAGTCAGAGGCAAGATTGTTCATCTTTTTAGCCCAGATGTCTAAGTGTCAAAATCTACATAAAGCCATGGAATTCATGTATTTCACTCACAATTACAGTCTCTTTAAGATATCGTGACATTATGAAAGATGGGTAAAAATGAAACATAGGCTTTTTAGCATGCATTCTCAATGCCGGAAAGGTAAAATGCTGATGTTAAAAATAAATTAAAAAAGACTTAATAAAAATTCTTAGTCAAAGGTCCACCTACATCTTCATTCTATGTTTGTTAGTAGTAAATATTTCCCAGCACTGTATAAATTCCTTGGAATTATTAAGCAAGCAAAAAGATTACTTTAACTACGGAATGGACTCTTTTATATATATTTCTCTTTTTGCAATTATTCTAGAAACAAAATGTTACTATAATGGATCATCACTCAGCTGCTGAGTCCTTCATGAAATACATGCAGAATGAGTACCGTGTGCGAGGAGGCTGCCCAGCTGATTGGGTGTGGATTGTACCTCCTATGTCAGGGAGCATAACTCCCGTGTTCCACCAGGAGATGTTGAACTATGTCCTCACTCCCTTCTTTTACTACCAGGTACACATTGTCAAAAAAAAATAAAGATTCTAGCAGAGAACTTCAGCAGTGCAGATGATAATGTGAGATACAGAAAAGTTGGAATGAAAAGCCCCTGTTATTCCTACTGTTCTTAGTCTTGGTACATACAAATCAAAGTTTACTGGATAAATTCATAAAAGAGCAGGCAATTTCTCTTATACTGTGTAAGATAATTTTAGTTCTGTTGAATTCCTAGGCTATAAATAAAATGCAATGTACTGCTGTAGGAACTGATCAGTGTTTGTACAGGCAGCAAATCATAGATGTAGATCCTGTTAAATCTGTCCCTTTCAACTGTACACAAATTGTGTATTTGTTGTTTTGCATTACTTATCTGAAACTTAGCTTTTTTTAATTGAAGGTGGATGCATGGAAAACACACATCTGGCATGATGAAACCCGTAGGCCAAAGAAAAGAGAAATAAAGTTGAGCATTTTGGCCAAGTAAGTTGTTCAAATAAACATCATGATTTTGTTGAAATATTCTATTTTTCTGATGCTTCTCTTACACATTTTTTTAGTAATTATTACAGTAGGGATGACCTGATTTGCTTGAATTATAGACTTGCATGTACACATTTAGGTAATGCTCATATCTAATGTTCTTATTCAGGGCTTTCTGTATTGTATTGCTTCTTAGCAATCTTCCAAGGAAAAGCCATGCTCAAAATGAGCCTTATCTAGGAAACTGCTTGTGCATTAGCCTGAATTTCTACACAGCTCTATTCAAAATGGTACATGATGTGCTTTTTTTTTTTTCTCAGGGCTGTACTCTTTGCGTCATTACTCCTGCGAAAAACAATGGCAGCCAGGCCCAAGGTGACTGTGATCTATGCAACAGAGACTGGGAAATCAGAAACATTAGCCAACAGTCTGTGCAGTTTGTTTAGCTGTGCCTTCAACACTAAGGTAAGGAAATACGGGTCACTTAAACTAAATGGAAGATGAAGTTTGCCTAGTTTTATCAGCTTCTGCGAGATTTTACATTCTCTAAGCCTGTGTTTTGTATGTCTGCTAAATGTAAGTTAGACCTTAGATTCTGACTTTTTTCTTGCAGAATAATACCTTGTAAATTTGGTCAACGGTCATCTGACAACCAGAGAGATCTAATACTAGTTTTTATGTTTCCTAGCAGTCTCTCATGAGCTTTATATCTTCCAGATTCTGTGCATGGATGAGTACAACATCAGTGACTTGGAAAAAGAAACACTTCTTTTGGTGGTTACTAGCACTTTTGGAAATGGAGATTCTCCAAATAATGGAAAGGTACTACTTGCCTCAGAAGCACATGTGCAACTCAACTCAAAGGCTGCTGTAATGAGCACTTCAGAGTTCTCTCTGGTGACCAGTGATAGGACCTGAGGGAATAGCATGAAGCTGCTTCAGGGGAAGTTAAGACTGAGAAATAGGAGAGGGTTCTTTACCAAGAGGGTAATTGGGCACTGGACCAGGCTACTTAGGGAAGTGGCCATGGCACCAAGATGCTGAAGTTCATCACGTGTCTATGCAACACTCTTAGACATATGGTTTAACTTTTAAGCAGTCTTTTGTGGAGCCAGGAATTGGACTTGATGTTTCTTTTGGGTCCCTTTCATCTCAGGGTATTCTGTGTTTCAAAGACAACCTTTCATTTCTCACGTACATGGATAGGGCATAGAGCAGAGTCTCACTTCTCTTTTAAATCAAAGAGTATTTTTCTAACATTAAATGTTTTATGGATTTTTATACAGACATTGAAGAACTCCTTGCTCACCCAGAAATTACTGAGAAAAAAAATTAGGTAAAAATGATTTGTTATTTTGTTTATATATGATGAATCCTTTTGTATTCCATTCATCATAACATAGTGGTCTTATTGGTATCTCCTTCTGCAGATATGCTGTGTTTGGTTTGGGCTCCACCATGTATCCTGAGTTCTGTGCCTTTGCTCATGCCATTGACCAGAAACTATCCCAACTGGGGGCTTTGCAGCTCACTCCAGTGGGTGAAGGAGATGAACTCAATGGTCAAGAAGAAGCCTTTCGCACATGGGCAGTCACTGCATTCAAGGTGACTATATACATATCTAGCTTATGTGTTAGTTAATTCATTCATTTCAATTATTTCGGTATTTACTGGCATCCCAGAAAAATAGGAAATAAAGAAGGAAAGCAGAGGTGGATTGTTATTTGAATTTTGAACTTCCCTTTCATCTGCTGCTTGTCTAAATTGAAGGGGAAACGGGATCCCTTTTCTGTAATTTCTTAGTATTCACATAAAGTTCCACAAAACCTTTTGGATAATGAGATTCCCAGTATAAGTGAGGACAGTAGCATCATACCTTTTAATTTTGCTAAGTAGATCTTTTTTTTTTAAAGCTAGATTGATGTAGAAGTGGAAACGTGCTGAAATCCTATAGCATTACTGAATTCAACAGATTCAGTAAATCACCGCTGTCAGTGAAACTGAAATCTCCCCATAACCATAGCACCAGCAAATGAACAACAAACATATGACAACATTAAGAATATTTATTTTCCAAGAGTAGTCATAATTACTACTTTTTTCTAGACTGCCTGTGACATTTTTGACATCCGTGGGAAAAACAGTATTCAGTTACCTGAGATATACACATCAGATGACAGCTGGAATCCTAAGAAACATAGGATAGTATACGACTCTCAAACAATGGACTTGACTAAAGGTATTTGTTCTGACTTTCTGCTTCCTCTATCAATTTTACTTCATATAGGTCTGGATTGGAAAGGTTGTCTATGTTGGTTACAGTTGTACTACAACACTAGATGGTAGAATTCCTGTGATGAAATCGTGGTCAAAGAAAAAAAGATATCATTTTGCACTGAATAAATCACTACATCTTCCAGCACAAAAACATCAGAATACCAGAGCTGATATACGTTTTGACAATACCAGAGCAATTAGAGTTGAGATGCTTTTAGTCAGGGAAGCCATGAATAGAGGAGACATGGCTGACGAGAAGTATATGGTGTTCTAGAGCAGGCATGGTTCAGTTCTTTTCTCTGTATTCTTAGAAGATCTATTAAACAAACCTAATGACAGAATTTTTCATTAGTCATGTCCTCTTTTCTCAACAGCACTGGCAGACATTCATGCAAAGAATGTAATTCCCATGAAGCTGAAATCCAGACAGAATCTTCAGAGTTTCAAATCCAGGTATGATAGCTCATTCCTTTGAATATTGCCGTACATTTTATTAAAATCTTAAACAATTGAAATGTTTGGTTATGAACATCTCTTCCCTATGTTACTGAGAAATATATTTGAATTTCATACCATCCTTAGTAGAAATAAATCATTATCACCAGACCACAACTAGTTACGGACTTCGCTTCTGTTTAGATAGTAGCTGATTTCCCAGTGGAGTCTCTGGCAACAGAGGGAACTAAATAACTTGATGAATGTGGCCCTCTGATAACTACTAAATGGTGGAAGGTCAGGTGTATGGTCCCTCTCCTTTGCTTGATCTGCTACATGCCAGACAAATACTTACTTCATTTAGGGGGAAAAAAAAAAGCCCCTTAATAGAGGAAAAAAAAAAAAAGAAAGTTGAGGGTTGAAAGAGAGAGAGTTCAAGAAGCTGCTGTGCGTTGTACTGCAAAGCAAGCTGAGACAAGACAACATAAAAATACAAAAAGATAATAAGTGCACTAGCATCTGTCTTAGAAATAGCATCCATGAATGCCTCTTGAACATCCTCCAGGAAGTCTCTTTCATCTGTGTTCCAAATGCAGTCAGTCTTCTTATAGTACTGTGAGCTTCTGTAATGTGTGAGCTGTTCAGTCTTTAGTAGAGCTGCACTTCCTGCTATTGGCTGAGTGCAGGCATAGTTGTTCTGTACTGGACAGATCAGGCAGCACTTCAGCATCTTATTTGTTTTTTGTGGAAGTCCTTCACATCTCTATACTGTTTTTGTTTAAGTCCCCATGCATTACTAAGCTGATCTGATAATTTGTTGATGAACAGTAAGCCCTTGCCAACTGTCACTTCACATTTATGTCCTTTCGGTGTAATTTAAGGGAAATCCTGCCAACGTAATCATGATCTAACTGATCTCTTTTTTCCTGTATCTAGTCGTGTTACCATTCTAGTTAAGCTTTCCTGTGAGACTAATCAGGAAGTGCACTACCTGCCTGGAGAACATATTGGGATTTCCCCAGGCAACCAGCCAGAATTAGTCCACGGCCTCATTGCACGTGTTAAGGATGCCCCTCCAGCTGATCAGACTATCAGACTTGAAACCTGTACTGAAGGCAAGTTGGTTCCCATCACATTTGATAACAGAGGATATTTGATAGGTTTTCCTAAAATTCATGAAAATTTTTATAGGCTGAATTTTATTCTATTCTCCTCCTTCTAAGTTTCACTAGGATTTCCTGATGCTTTTAGGTATTCTTCTAATTCTGGATTCTGTTTATATACACTAAGGCAGTTCACGGTAACTTCACCAGTGTTATCTGATATTTTGGGCTGACACTTTGTAATTCAGTTCCTAAATTGGCTATTGACTGCAATGAAATTAGTCTACAGTTTCCTTATTATTGTTACATATCAACATCCTAAAATGGATTTACAAGTCATGACCTTTTTTTTTTTTTACATCTTAGTGGCTGCAGTCTGTGAAATCAGCGGACTCTTAACACACAGAAAGATGATTTCCATCATTCTTTTTGCTTAAAATATAGTGCTTTATTATAGTGTGGTTCTCTGCATCAGATTCTCTACTCACAAAAAGCTTGAAAGCTCACATTAACCTGTGGTCCAGGCCTGTATGCAACCTAATCAGAAGTCATATTTTAAAAGACACTGAGTTTTGCAAAGCACTACAGTTGTTAAATGCCTTGGGAATTGCCACATGATCTTCTACTTCCTTTGTTTCCAGGTGGCTATTGGGCAAGCGAGAAAAAGATTCCAGCTTGCACACTCTCGCAGGCCTTGACATATTTACTTGATATCACTACTCCACCCACCCAACAACTGCTAAAAAAACTCTCCCAGCTGGTAACAGCGGAAGGAGACAAACAGAGACTGGAAGTTTTATGTCATGTAAGTATTAGAGACGGAGTTACACTATAAGTGCTACATAATGTATCATTCAATGCCCTTCCAAAGCAGATGCTTTAGAAATGCTTGTAGTGATAGTGTTTGATTTCCATTCCTCTGTTACATATTCTGTGATCGTGCAAAAACCAACCATAGTGAGAGAAAGTAAGGCTGGTCGTATGGCTTAACGTATGCGTGGGAATCGAGTATTCTTCAGATCTGGTATTTCCTGTGTGGTTGTGGGTGGGTCATTCTGCCTGCCTGTTTCTCTTGCCTGCCCTGTGGTGATTTCTGATGAGATATCATTAAAACATCTCAAGAGTTTGCAGAGGAGCTGTTTGGTATTTTTGTCACAGACAAATTTGATACCAATAAAGTAGAAGCGATGTCACTTCAAGTAACCAAAGGCTTACAGGTGTGGTAACTGCTTTGTTCTGCTGGGATCAGCAAGCAGTCAGTAACTGCTCAACAGGACCTGAGCCTACACAGTTTTGTAGATATGTCATAGCCAGGGGGCCGAAAAACAGATTCTACTTCAGTTCCTATATCCTCTCTGAGAGAATGTATACGTGACAAAAATAATAGTATTTCTGTTTCCAAAAGTTGAACTACTTTTTCAGGAAACCCCAGTATTAGTCTAGAGATGCTTTTTAGAGTTCTCTGCTGATTTGCAGTTTATTGCATATTTTATTGAATATAAAGTAGGAATCTTATTTTAAAGGTTACTTTTCAAACATCCTTGCTCTCCTAAACTCAGCATGGCCTGGTAACATTGTATTGGTGGCTTTTGGCTTTTAGAGCACAGAGGAATACAATAAATGGAAGTTTTACAACAGCCCAAACATCCTGGAGGTCCTGGAAGAGTTTCCTTCTGCTGAAATCTCAACAGCTTTCTTACTGACTCAGCTGCCACTTCTGAAACCCAGGTACTACTCTGTCAGTTCCTCCTGTGACATGACACCCAGAGAGATTCATCTGACCGTTGCAGTAGTAAACTACAGGACAAGAGGTAATTAATTGTTTTTTTGTTTTTTTTTATTTCTGTCTTAATTAAATGATGTGTAATCTGTGTTGTGGTTCATAAAAATCTGTGTATGCTGTATGACATGAAACATATCTATAACAGAAAGTTTGTGTTGTGATATGTGCAGAATAGTATATAGCAGTACAGATGCTCATACTGTGCCAGGATTTGTTAAAATACTGGATCATTGGTATATCCTTGTTTCATAAATGATTACTAGATCATTTATATCCTTGTTTATAAGCACGATTTTAAGTACAAACTATGTTTTTTAAAAAACAGCTTTTGAATATTTACAAATAATTTTCCTTTCCTCTGATTAGATGGACAAGGGCCATTGCACCATGGAGTCTGCAGCACATGGCTGAACAAAATAGCTCTCAATGAAACAGTCCCGTGCTTTGTGCGCAGGTGAGTGTAGGCCATAGGAAGAAGCCAGGGAAAATCATGGGATAAGAAACATTAAGCAAATACTCATTGCATAATTCAGTGAAGCTTCTTTCCCTAGATGTCTCCTGAAGTTAATTCCTGTGAAATTTTCAGGAAACTAATGGAACTTGTATTGGATTCTAATGCAGGAAATTTTTCAGTACTTTTAGAAGTCTGTTCAGGCATGTTTTCTTAGTTTCTCCCAAGTGTTAACACCATACGTACTATGGTGCACACGTGTTGGGGAAAAGGAGGGGGCAAAGGGTAGAGGTGATCACATACTGTTTTCTACCATGTATTTCAGCTGTACCTTGTAACCTCGGGTAAGGGCTGAAGCCAATCATTTCTTTTACAGAGTCAGTGATGGTTACTCTCCTAAGTCACTGAGCACTTATCAATGTTTATTTTGTAAAAAAACTAGGGAGTCTGATTCTTCAGTTCTTCAAGATACATTCATTCTCACATAGAAAGCATACTAAGAGAAGATTCAAGGCAGTAGAGATGATCACTAGGTATCATTCTGTCAGCTTTCTAGGAATACTTTCATTCTGAGTTTTATTTTACCTAATTAACATATTTTTGCATGTTAGCGCTGATGGATTCCAGCTCCCAAAGGAGCCAGCCAAGCCGTGCATTCTTATTGGCCCAGGAACAGGAATTGCTCCATTCAGAAGTTTCTGGCAGCAGCGTCTCTATGACTTGGAAAAGAAAGGTACTTACAGGGACTGCCACTTGGGGGAGGTCAAAACTCATCCAGCCAGAAGACATCTGTAGTCCTCCAAAGAAAATCTCTTCAGGTGGAGATTTTGTTTGGAGAACTACAAAACAGGTGGAGACAGTTCTAAACTTTAGTTAAGTAACCCATATAGAGATTTGTCATCACACATCCCACATGAGACCATTCTGGTGGTCTTGAGGTATTTGGTCACTCAGAGGGAGTAGCCTATGTGTGTAAGTACTACATGTTCTGCATTGCGAGTGGAAATGCTTTGACCTGTCTTTATCATTCTGCTTGGGAAATGTGCTTCAATAGGTGATTCCACATAGTACTTTGAAGTATCTCTTTGAAGTATCTGAGGTCCTGTTGCGTCACAGCCCGAGTGCCCCCAGAACGCCTTACGGCAACAAGTATCAGGCAGATTCAATCCAAACACAGACGTAAAATCAGGAGCTGTCACTCATGCACACATAATCCTCAGAGTTTTAGCAAAAAAGACTAATTAGAAATACTGGTTACATTGTCCATCTAAGTTGACATGACAGGGCTCTCTCTGGGAGCAGTAGTACGAGATGATAGGCCTTACTAGGAAAGCCAAAATAACTGTCTGATGTTGGTTTCAGGGATCAAAGGTGGTGACATGATATTACTGTTTGGCTGCCGGCAGCCAGATATGGATCATATCTACAAAGAAGAAGTTGAAGAAATGAGGAGGAAAGGAGTTCTGAAGGAAGTTTTTACAGCTTACTCCAGGCAACCTGGGCAGCCTAAAGTAAGGCTGGTTCTTTTGTTCTTTAAGAGTTGGCCCCTTTAGGAAGGGTCCCTCAAGTTAATGTTTGGGCTCTGTTTAACAATTTTATTGAAAAACAAAGCAAAGCAAAACAAAACTGTTAGCTTCAGTGCATTGTGAACAAGTGACAGAAGGCCCCATTCCTCCAAAACAAGGGAGCCTCTCACTGTTCACTTCTGAATGAGCGCCATATATGTACACACGTATTTTAAATCCTCACTGCCGTATGGATAGATGTAGTAGACATACAATTAAACCTTTGAGTGCAGAACATCCTTTGAAATTAGAAGCTGGAACATTTTTGGAAATGTTTTTGCAGGATATGATTAGCCTGTGAGTTAGAAACGAGTTGGCTCTCGTCATTTGTCACCATTTCAGCACCCTTTATATCTGTCTTCCCTCTCTAGCAAGTCAAGAATCTTTGGCAGTGGTAATTGGTTTTAAATGAAAGTCTCTTAATGTACACTAGTTTAATCAAGGACAAGTCCAGCCTTCAAATCTGGGGCTTGTAGAGAGAGCATTTAAGACATTTTTCCTCTCCTTTGCTGTCACGCAGCGTATGGAATAGTTAGGATATATTGAACCTCTCTGTGTAGGCCCACACTGAATTTAGAAAAGCCAATAGACAAAATAGCACTAAAGAGACCCTTTCTAATGATATTTCTTTCTGTTTCTAAGGTCTATGTTCAAGATATTCTTCAAAATGAGTTGGAAACCAAAGTGTGTAATATCTTGCATAAAGAGGAAGGGCATCTGTATGTCTGTGGAGATGTACGCATGGCCAGGGATGTTGCTCAGACTTTGAAGAGGATGCTTGTAAAAAACCTGAACCACACAGAGCAGCAGGCAGAAGAGTATTTCTTCCAGTTAAAGGTATCCTGTGACGTACACAGCATTCTTTCCATTCAGACAGTGCTCCAACACAGGTTTCAAATTCACACTCCAGATCTTACAGGCTGCAATTAGTTCCTTTTCAGCAGCATGCTAAAGAAAAGTGCTTAATTGATTAGCTTAGTCTACTCACCATGATTTAAAATGCATGGTTCCTGTTTGGTTAGGTTGTATGAACGACATGTCATGCTCCTCTCTTACATACTACCATTTTGCCTAGCGTCCCTCTTTTGAACCTGGGTATTAGCTTTGCAATGTCTCCGAAGCATCAAAAGTTTGACACCTTGTTGTATCAAACTAGGAATGTGAGTTTAAGAAATTAATGGGGCAGTCACTGAAAACACAGTATCTGAGTATGGCTGGTTTTGTAGGACTGTTCTGTTAACAGAACTTGCCTGGAGCTTGTAGGTCTGCAGTTTGGTTCCTTTATTGGCTGCATGAAAGTCCTTCAGTCACAGAATCAGTCATATGAATGCTTACTTAAATGTCACAGAAAGATTCATCTCTTGGGTTTTTGTTGTTTTCTTTTTCAGAGCCAAAAGCGATACCATGAAGATATATTTGGGGCTGTGTTCCCACATGAAGTCAAATGAATATAAGAGATTTGCAACCCATTGGTCCGGTCAGGAACCAACAGACATTGGATGTGATCTTTGCACATTTGTTGTTGTTTTCAAAAAATCAAGGGATCAAATCCTCTTCTTTGCTCATGCAAATGCTGCACATCTGATGGTAGGATTTGATTTCTAAGCTTTAGCCTTAAGTAAGAAAAATGCGAAATTTAACTTTTGTTGTTCTCAGACATCTTTTAGTAGATGAACTGAATATTGAAGATGCCAATTTTTTTTAATTCCATCTAGATTAGTATATATCTGTCGTCTTTTGCAAGTACAAAACATACAAAACCTAGTCACAAGGAAAATTTGAGGGTTTTTTGCTATTAGTGACGTTTTTCAGTTTTTTGCTATTGCTGGAAGTGATTTTTTTGTTTTTTAATGGATTATTTATCTGTTTGAGTTTATTTATATTATTGTTTTACTGTGCACATTATCTTCACTTCAAAGCAAGTAAGTGGATGGTTGTGTCACTTGGAAATGTCCAGTTATTTGTTGTATCTGAAGGAACTCTTGCAAATGTGATGAAATGCAATGGCTTATGAGTGGAAATACCTGCTGCATGCACTTCAAATGTATACGTGTGAGGAGGTAGCAGTTCTGATTTCTGCTCTGTGTAGTTCAGGTACACCAACCTGAATTTTTGTTGTTACAGAGCCTGTAGCAATGAGGTTCAGAAAATTCAAAAGCACTTTGTACATTTGATTTCTATGCTCTGACTTCACTTGATTTGTTTGTAATAAAAGATACCTTTATATTAAGACAAACAGATTGGTGCAGTTTAAATGTACCTCTTTGTCCTATTATCTCCAGCCTGAAAAAAGTGCAGGTGGGTAGGTAGAGGCAGGGAACTGCTAGAACACAGCCTGAGCTGATGATTGAGCACCTGGTGGAGGGAGGGGTGGCTGACCCAGGAAGCACAGGTGCAAGCAACTCTCCTGAGCTTCCCACCTGACCAGGAGGGGGGTCCATTCCTCCCTGGGCTCATTTAGGGCAAGCCTCTGATGGGAGAATGTGTCTTGGGTGAAGGCTGCTTCTTGAGGAGGTGTGTTTTATAGCCAGAGGACCCTCATCACCAGTTGGGTGAGTCAACTTCTTTCTGTATGTGATTATTGGTATTTCTAATGATGCTTTGCCTGGTATCGCAAAGAACCATCAGAAGCAGTTTCTTTGCTTCCAAGGGCTGACGTGAGGTGTTCTCCAACCAGCACTCCCCCCTTAAGCAAAGAGCCCATCCCTGTGAGTTACGTGGCCTGCCTAAGATGAGTTACACAGTCTTGTTACTGCTGGAGAGGTGTAAATCTTGCCTCGTGGATTGTGAACTAAAGAATGCAAAATATCAATTGGAGCAATATATATTGCCCTAGTTATATTTTGAGTTTGGCTCCTGTCCCTTGCAGTTCTGTCACAGCTTCTTTTTCTAAAATCAGCAGGAATTTATGATGACATTAAAAAGCTAAAGGTGAGGTTTTTCCTGTTATCCTTTGTCTGCAGGAGCTGAAATCCAGTAAAGGATTTAACCCTCAAAAGTCAACAGTGTCACATATATGCAGTGCATTCCACGTGTACTTCAGGACAGCTTTAAACATAAGATGAAAAATGCAGCGTAGTGAAAGGCTGTGGGCAGTGAAGGCAGAGAACAGGAGGTGTCGCACAGCAGATACAGAGAGCGAAGGACAGAGGAGGTTCATAGCAAGTATGTGAGTGTTATTTCATACTGTTCACCGATGAAAGACAAATGCTTTAAAAATAATAAGAACTTCAAAATCTTAACTAAGATATAAACAAATGTCACTGTAACAGAAGCGCAGAAGTCACATACCATGTTGCACAAATCCCAGGTTAGGATGTGTTCTTAGGCTTTCAGCAGGAGACAGGTGATGATGCAAATGTCTCTGGGCTGGGTTAGCTGCTCTTCCTCAGGAAAAGGCATTGCCTTGGGTTGGCGGGAGCTGTGCTGCAGTGCTGGGTTACAGCTGCTACGATGTAATACAGCTGCTCAACAGTGATCCCTTTGCAGCTGGTGGGATGTAACCTTCATGCTTGAGGTTATTTAGGTTTTTTTTTTAGTTGTATTTAAATACATGACCTCGCCCTTCAAGTTTAATTGATAATTACATTCTTTATTTCTTTTTCTTTATGAAAAGCAAGAAAGCTCAACTTATCTGAAGGTTTTTACTGTTTGTGTATGAAAGATGTAGATAAGATGGATGAAATGTAAAGCTGTGCTTTGAAGCACACTGTCCTTTTCTCTGCAGGGCAGTACAAGGCTGCTGTTATTTTTGGCGTAAAGCTGTTTGGCAGCAGCACAGTGACCCTGGGGTTAACAGATTAATTAACACACTGCTGTGTAGTGCTGTCTGGAGCTGGGGCACCCACAGGGGAAGGACAGTGGGTTCTGTGGCAGGAGGCAGCTCCCACTTCTGTGGCAGTGTGTGGCAGCAGGGCAGCCTTCTCCTTGCAGCTGTCGGTGTCTGATCAGTGTGGGCTGAGTCCTGTGGTGATATGGTTGTGAGGGGTCCCTGCTGCTTCCTGGCAGCACAGGGGGATGAATTCCTCCAAAAACAAACTGTGTGCTGAGTGGAGTGGCCTGTGCGGTGAGCTGGGAGCTAAGGAGAAGAGCTTTCAGCAAGGTAATGTTAAGATCCCTTTTACTGAAGCTTGCTGTGTGGTATCATAACTGAATGACCAGCTCCACTAGGAGGCAGCTCCCCTGAGAGCTCCGCTCAGAGCTCAGGCCCTGCTCTGCCCACTCGGCTTTGCTGAGCAGCCCTGAAGTGCTGAGCTGGCCCAGCCTTGCTCCCAGTGTAGTCTAATGCTCTGAGAAAAGTCAGTGTTGGAGTTCTTAAAGCCAGGTAACTTGGCCCATTGTAGCAGGTGGGAGAGCTTTCTGGTATGTGCTGAACAGCTGCAGTGATGTTGGGGCTGTGAGGAGGCAGTGGGACTCAGAACTGCGCAACGGCACAGGTAGCTGCTGAGAGGGCACTGGGTTCTCCCTGCCATCACTGTGCCGTTTGGTACCATTTGTGGTGAGAATCCATCCAAGCAGTTATGGCAAAAAGGAACTTGAACAGCATCTCAGTTCCATCTATCAAGTAAGTTGAAGAAAGTTTGCCAGCCATCCTGCAGCTGAAGGGCTTTTGCATTTGACTCATAAGAGGAAACAAAATGATCCTTGTCTGCAGGAAAGGTGTGTGGTTAGAATATCAGCTGGGCAGATGTCAGTGACAGCTCAAAGCAAACCTGCCACAGCTTGAGTCAGGGTAGGGAAAGGGGCTGATGGATGTGACGCAGTGTTCATTTCTGAGCCCTTGCTATCACAGGCTCCAACAATTTTTATTCCTTCCTGGCTGGGCTTTGCAGGACTACAATAATTGAGAAACAAAGATGTGTCATTTCTGCTGCAGGGAGCAGCTCACCCACAACACACAGTGCCCACCTGTCCCTGTTTGGAACACAACAGTCAGCACATAAGCATGAAGGCCACCGGGAATTGTGCTGATGAATGAGAGCCTGGTAGTAGTTGCAGATGCTTGTGACTGAGCTGAGCCTGCAGGGACATCCCTGCAGGGTAACAGGGGTGGCCTGAGGCAGCTTAGTGTGACAGGCACTTGGGGATGGACGTGCAGAGACAGGTGCTGCCCGGTGCTTGCTGGCTGTGGGGCTGTGCTGGCCCCAGGGTTGGGGGGCACCTCGGCTCTGCGGCCCACCTGTGTGCCCTGCAGGCAGGGCAGGATGAACTGCTTGTGCTTTAGTTTGGCTGCAAGTAAGTGTGTGTGGGGGAAGGTCAAACCACAATTGTGTAACACTTGCTTTATCCAGAGCTAAGATTTATTTGCTGAAAAGATTCCTATGTATCCAGGATTTCATTAGCATAATGTGCACTTTTTTTTTCCTTGCTGGTTGCATAAACTAATACAGAAACAGTTGTTAATACTAAGAATCTTTAATTAATTTAATAGCAATTCTGGAAGACACTCTGATAGAAAATATTTTTAAAAAATTTACTGTACAAAGTTTACAACACATTTGAAAAGAAAAACGTGTCAATTTTCACCATATTACAGACTCCATTTACATTCACTATTGATGTGTGGCTATTGTAGCAGCATTGTACAGCCAGCTTCACATTTACATCTCTACAACAGGACAGGCTTACTGTGCTTCACTCCTCACACCAGCACACGAGGAGACAGCAGACGTGGCCATAAAGCAGTGTGACCCAATGCCTGCTGCTCAGCTGTGACAGAGGGGTGGGAGACCCAACTTCATTCACAGCTGTACAGCTCTGCAGGTTCTGTTTGATTACACAGCTGACCGCAACGCATTATCCAGACAGTAATGGGCCCTGTTCTCCGGTACGCTGGATTTTGCTTTTAAGTGCCATTTATGGGAGTTAAACACAAAACCAAGGAAGGCTGAGACTGAATCTCAAACTTTATGGTTTAAAGGCAAGTTTTGAAACCCTTCCTGCAGCAGGATAGCATTCCATCAGCCTGCAGTGCTCATGGGCCAGCCCCATCTGCTTTTAGCACACTGCAAAGTGCAGCACAAAGGGACAGGTGGCCCTGCTGACACGGGTGAAGCTGCCTTATTGGGAAGCAGGGCCCGCACAGCATCCTGTCTGCAAACAGCCTTCACAGCTAGGGTTTGGACCTCACGTGAGGGCAGTTGCATAGGGAGAACGACATTTTCTTGGTTCTTAATTTTATTTTGTTGTAAGTTGATAGTCACCCAGTGCAGGCTGTCTGTCCAACTAGCCATCCTGTAGGAAAAGATTGAGAAGGTCGTGGTTTCTCAGCATTGTGCTTGCACATTGCCACAGCAGTGTTACTGCTGACAACCAAGTGAGCAGTCATTCTGTTCCTTTCCCACACTGAAAGCTCTGGGTATCCCAGGTGAGACCTGTTTTATGCATGCAGATGGCAGGAATAGCAGTGAGGAGGATGCCATAGGTTAGCAGAGGGGCTGCTCAGACCCAATGGCTGTGAAGCAATGTGTGCATCTAGCAGCAGATTCTGCTCTCCCTAAGGCAAGGTACACTACTGCCCACAGGTTCATAACATGAACGTTGCTATGAAGCACGTTTCTCCTCACGTTGTATTGCACTGTCAGTACTTACGCAGTACTTGTTGGAAAACAACCTCTGTTTAAACCTGTGGCGGTGTTATTGTGAGAGAGCAAACAGTAGCAAGGCTGGAAGAGAAGCAGGTGGGTGGCTAAAAGGGCAGTGTGTGCCGAGGGGCCTATTTGCTGTACTGAAGTGGTGAGAGAGAGGTCAAGAGAACCATGTGTCCATCCTTGGCTACCACCAAACCAATTTTGTTTTATATTTCAGACACATTTTAAAATCACCATAGCACAGTGCAGGAGTAGGAGAGAAGCCCTCTGCTCAACACAACTTTTTTTTCCCCTCCACTTGACTTTCTGCAAGTCAGCTGCCTGCAACTAAACTGAGTGCCTGTCACTTTGTGTGCCTTGTGGAGGACTTCAGAGCTCTTCCCCCTGTGATCCACGTTTTAAAGCCTTGTAATGATGGCAAAAGATATAAAAGAGGCATGTAATGTACTAGTGTGACTGGAGGAATGGAATTTGATGACTTCCAGGGAGTCCTAATGAACTACCTCAAAAATGAAGCAGTGTAAGGACAGAAGGGCTCTTTAATGTTCACTGTGTAATTAGAGTTGTGCTGGAATGGGAGGTGTGAGGGAACATTTAATGCAGCTTGCAATTCATTTGTGAGTGAGATAATGCATCCGTCACCTTAAATGCAGTAATCAGCTGTGTCCTTTATCAGTCTGCATATTACACATTGCAGTGTGTGGTTCCCTTTTGATTTCTGGGGGCTGGGTTTTTTCTTGGTCTTAACCTTTGAGAAAGGTCTGAGCTGTTGGATTGAGTCGGTTCTCTGGAACAAAACATAACTTTCCAAGCTGCACAGGCTTTTTTGTTCTTAGTTTTCCTCAGAATTACTGCTTAGTCCTAAATTTCTTAAATTCTTGCAGACTTATACACTCCTCTGGACAGTCAGATGTGTGCACAGGGGAGAGAATGGATCCCTTCGCAAGCTCTGTTTATCAGAACAGTATGTACCACATTGTTTAGGGATGGCTTTTTCCCTTGATTTCATCCCTCCCTGGAGTTCTATCTAGTAAAATATGTTCTTCTACAAACAAGATGGAGATCAGGGCAGCAAGGGGTGAGGTCTGGAAGTGCTGCTGGTTCAGGAGACTAAAAGGGTTGTGCCTGAAGGTGCCCAGGAGCTCGCCTTACCCTGGCAGGCTGCCCCTGGAGGGCCCTGCCTGAGCATGGCTGGAAGTGGATGGACCCAGAGGTTCGTTCCCACCTCAACCGACCCGAGATTCTGGTGCATGGCAGTTGAGCTTTTCATGTGAGTTCTGTGTTGAAGTGCTCGGTTCTGTGTTTCAATTGAAATAACTGTATGTTTGACAGCAAACGTTCCAGTAAGAAGCAGATTTTTACTACTTTAACTTAATTCAAGGTAACCCAGAGCTTGGACCAACCCTGCAGGAACAAACCAGAGTGATCACAAACTGAATTATCAGTTCGGATAAATCACAATGCAGTAGATAAAATTTACCTTAACGACAGAAAAACAATTTGAAACTCCCTCATCTCTGTATGAGATACAGAACCATTCTGAAACAAAGCGGTTCCTCTTGTCTTAGGGAAAGGTGCACCGAAGGCAGAAGATCGTTCCTATTTAAACCGCAGACACAAAAAGGAGCTAGAAAAAGGTTGGTTTCTCTTTGTGCTAGTTGAACGGCTGTAGTTACATTGATTCACTGTTTATTATGTTTTAAAAAAATACAGTTCACACAAAAGTTATCATGTAAACATTCCTTAAATAACTGCTGGTGCTCAGGCAGAATTCACACTTTGCGAACAACAAAGGACTGTGAATTGATGGTCGTGTGGCTTTCAGCTGTGGCTGCACCAGTTTCATAGCTTGGAAGATTCAGTGAGGGTTTCTTTGTGTGTGTAAGTAGGTAGACATTATCACGAAACAACTACACACCATGCTATATCTTTTGATTACTTGGTTCCAGGGTTCCCAAGCCAAATCTCTCAAAGCGCAGGACAACTTTGCTACTGTTAATGCTGAAAAGAGTGGGGAAGGAAAGAAGGGAGGGGAAAAGAATTATTTATTTACTGTTGGTTTTTTGTTGTGTTTTTTTTTTCTCTCCCCTACAAAGCTACAGTCACATAAAAGAAAATGGGGTGGGTTCTGGTCTCCTGTGGTGGGAGATCACCCAGCAGCGTTTAAAAATTAAGCAGCAAACATTTGATTTATGCATGTTAACCTCATTAGTGAAAGCGTATGGCTCAAGTGGGCAAAACGGGAGGCTTGATAAGTACCTAACCTAAGGTGGGTAGAAGACTGACAGACGTTTGGCTTCCTGGAAATAGGAATGGAGAAGAAAATTACTTTTCTAAGGGTAAGGGGCATTCTGACAAAGTACAGCCATTGCTTCAAAAAGCACATCTGCTTCTCTTTATAGTGTATAGCAAGTGAATAAAGATGTCTTTTCTTTTGCCCTTAATCTGTTAGTGTAGCTAGAAACATTTTCACTTCAAAATGCCTTCCTACATGTACGTGCTAGGTGGCAGCAAGGCAGGAAGCATAAGTACGTGAAGGCTTCCACAGCAGACTCTTTCCAGTGCAGCATGCAGGGGTCTGACTTTGAGAAAATGACACAGAGATGTATTTGCCCTCACTGAACGCAGTAAGAACCTCCCCTGTTCCTGCTGCATATCCGCCTCTCTTCATCCTCTCCCCTACGAATCAATTTTTTTTTCCAAAAAAAGGAATGAAAAAAAGACCTTTTACAAAAGGCACGCGTTTGCAGTGCTGCCTCCAGTTCTGCAAAGTTCCTACTGCAAAGTCAAGCACTTCGCTGGACCAGGGATGTAAACAAAAGCAAATCACAGAACTCAAAACACTGGATTTGCAAGGGAAGGAGAATGAGGAACTGAAGGGCTTCTCTGCTTTCCTCCTCTTCTGCACAGTGCTGTAGCTGATCCTGGTTTTGGATGCAGCTGGTGGTGGTGCATTCCCAGGTAGGCTAAGGGACTGCAATCTGCCCTGAGCACAGCGAGGACTATCCTCCTTTCTATGCAAGAACCGTACCAGCTGTGTGCACCCCTGACAAAGCTGACCCTTGGTTCAATGCAGGGCTGGATCTGGTACTTCAGGAGAACTGACCCAATCTGGCCCTCAAGCTGTGTTGGTTTGCAATGCAAGTGAAGTGTTCAGTTGCTGGCTGTGCCTGTGAAATATGTACCTGTTATCTGGAGTCAAAAGCCACCACCTCAGACAGCAGCTAGGAAACTTCTGCCTCCTGAGGCTTACAGGTCACAAATGCCAGTGTGAGCTGAACCCCAATGCCTGGGTGGTCAGGGCAGAGCACCAGCTGCCTGCCAGGAGGAAGCTGCAGCCTGCTGCTGTGACTCAGAACTGAGAGGTGCCGCGTTGTTAGACAGTAACTTCTTGCAGGCAGGAGTTGTTATTCAAGCTAACAGCCCACGCCAAGCAGAAAAAGGCAGAAAAGGAGAATTCAGATAAAATGTTGATTATGTCCGTGGGTTAATTTCGTGGGTTTTTTTTCTTTTTTTTTTTTCAATGGAAGGTGATTGTCCAAGTTGCTGGTTAGGATACAACACATGGAAGCATGCAAGGTGGACCCCATTATTGCACCAGTAGCTACAACCTACAAAGAAATATGGGAGGGAGGGGAAAAAGACACCGTGAGAGTTAGTTTTCAGTTATTTTAAAGCAAGCTCTTGAAAACTACCTATTATAAAGCTTTCAGTAGAGTCAAGCAAGGGGTTAGCGCGGTATTTCCTCTAAGGAGTTGTCAGAGGAGATGTGACTGCCTTCAGTAGGTTTTGTATCTGGTCGCTAGTTGACACTGCTATAGAGTGCTTTCTAAGTGTAACCTGAATATTATGTAGTTTGCAGGAGACAAAAACCAACTGAGCTGCCTGCACTTTAGTTTCAGTGAGCACTAATTCAGCTGTCAACATTGATAATTAATAGTGGCACTTAAAGTACTTCTCCTCTATTACATGCTTTGAGCAGAGGAAAAAAAGCATTAATGTATGCAAATTTACATGAACCACTTGCAGTAGGAGGGGAGGATCTGTCTACCCAGGGAAAAAATAATTTGGGTAGCTGCTACATAAGGCATGGTTCCACAAGCTGTTCAAGAACTCCCCATGGAAACACTAACCCAAAATAATCACTTAGCAGATTACTCTGGAAATGAGCACTCCTGTGAACTGACTGCCCAGATGGGAAGCATTACCTCAAATAATCTCCAGTGTGATGGTAGAGACAATACAGGACCCTCTGACAGTCTGCATGGGAATATTTGGGCAGCCTGGGCTCCCAGTCTGCACTGCAGTGTCTGACTAGGTGGATTGAAAGATATTAAGTTGGCTGTGAGAGTCAATGATCCAACACAAGCGGATCTGATAGCATGGAGAAATGAGAGCATGAAAGTGTTGACACAGAGCCATCATGTTGGAGGGCTCTACAGAAAAGGGCTTCTGTAGGAAAGGAAAAACTTTAACAAAGGGCACTGCCATCTCATGTAAATCTCCTGACAAAAGAACTGCTGTTGTCCATAAAACAATTTGAACTCCATGATCCTCTGAGACAGAAGATGATTCTTTAAAAATATATATATATACATATTGACATGGGGCAAAGTTACCTTTCAAATCCAAGAATAAGAGACCCTCACTGATCACTGCACTCTGCAGCTTATCACGCTGGACCAGATTCTGTGCCTGCCTTTGGTACTGACATCCTTCTCACTACTCTAAGGACAGCATCACTTGCTCTCTGACTCCCAATGTGCAGAAAAGACAGGTTTAAGTTTACAATGCTTTATGCCTGAAGAGGAAAAAGAACTGTTTCTCTTAATTTCTGAATGATGGAGAGATATTTTTAGCTCAAGTTCTGTTCATTTCTCTTTAGATGCTTATTTAGGAAAAAAAAAACCACTTAATATCAAGACAAGTGAAATCCCCAGACTGAAGCTGTAACAGATCTGCTGGGGCAGGGAGTGGGCCGGGCATGACACCTCACCTCCCACCTACAGTCACACCCCAGTGTATAGCAGAAACTGATGATGCAAAGTACTGCCAAATCTAAGGATATCCTTGTTTTTTCATTGTATCTTTTTAAAATGAGTGCTGTGATATGAATATATACCTGTCTAACACATGGAAAAAATAGAGACAGTTCTACTTATCAGTGAGTGGATAGTAAGCATTCAACTTTTTCTGGTAATAGTTTTCTTTTGTATAAAGGTGAAGCCATCTTTTAATGTTGTTAGATATTATAACGAGAGACAAAGGGTGAAATCTGCAACCAAACCCCAAAATAAAGCTCACACACCAAGGCACAAAATGCCATGACAGTCACCATACAAGTAAACAGAAGCATTTGTTCAGTGATGATAATGTGTTACAGGAAGATCATGAAGGGTTATGGTAAGGAAGGGGTAGATTAAACATCAAAAAGGGAAAGAAATAAGAAATATTAGAGGGTCAGTTGAAGAAAATATAAACCAAAGAAAGTAGGTGGTGATGGGCACAGTTCACAGGTGTCTGATCTCCCCTGACTATGAGGTGAGACTGGGATCTCCTATTGTCTGAGTGATGGGTTATTCATGACACAGGAGACAAAAGGTTTTAGGCCCTATGGCTTTATGCAAATCTATTCTGACCTGGATTTAGTTCTAAATTCTAGTCTCGTCTATCATAACAGATGTCATAGGATGTTCAGCGAAGTATTTCTGAGGGGTCTCTCCCAGTTTTGGCAGTTTACAGATGGTTTATCTTGTGATACTTTTCTTTCCCACTTTCAACACAGGTCCTAAATTGGAAAGTATCATGATCTGGCTAGGATTTGTGTTGCTACCTCCCCTCTTTCCTTAATCTGAATCTTGACGTGATTCCAGCTTATTCAGTCCAAAAGTAAAACTTGCTCCTAGCTGTCAATTTGCTGCCAAGCAATTTATAGATTCTGAAGATTTTAGTGTTTTTTTTTTTTTCCTCCAGAGGTCAACTATATTGAGCAAAGTGCTCCATTCCTTTGTCTGTGCAAACTGAACAGTCTTCCATACAGAGGTGGAGGGGTTTGTATTTTTTCCCTATGCGCTCCTTGAGGAAGGTTGCTACATTAAGACTATTCCATAAATTGATGGTTCAGTTTAAAAGGGAAGTGGCAGCACATTCTTTGGTGATTCCCTTCCTCATTCAGTACCAGCCATTAAAAGGGAAACTCTAATCCCTTTCAGGTCAGTGTGGGCACTTTCCAGTAACATTGGTAAATACTCTCTGAAACTGAACAAAGCTGTATAAATGATCTACAGAAGGAGGGAAGCAAATATGTTGAAGTAGGAAATTAACTGTCTGATATGCATGCGTGTTTAATTGCCTAATTTCCTAGTAACTAGAAAAGCAGAAAGGCACATTGTTACTCTGCTATTAAAGGTATGACAGACCCCAAGAAGGTAAAATTAAGCACAGGAACGGTTGGTTAGCAAATTCTGAGCAGCAAAAGTGTTAACAACCATAAGTACTCACTCAGCAGACTTCCAGAAGTGCCCTGGGTGGGAGAGCCGACGATTCAGTTTTGGCAGTTTTTCAAGCATATCCATGAGGACAGTGAAGCTAGGTCTCTCACTGAGATCAAATGACCAGCATGCTGAGAGAATTTCCTGCAAAGGATAGTTAAGGCTCATTATTTTCACTTAGTTCACGTGTCAACTGTACAAACTAAGTGACTGATCGAGCAGTGTGACTTGTGACAGCCCAGCAAGAACTACTTTTTAAGCAGTTGTCTTGGACATTCTTAATGTCAGCGTCCTGTGTACCAGTGGATGTCACTTCTATATGACAATAATGGGAAGAGGCTGGTACATCATTCTGATCCGTTCTCTCTCCCGCTCTTTATCTTTAGAATTGTAATAAGAGTAAAATAAGCAGCTCCCTCTCTTCCAGCAACCCTGATAAACAGCTTTTTGGAAGGACTCCTGCAGCTGATGTACCTACATTGATTTCTTTCCCCAAACTAATAGTTGCAAGGATTTTTTTCACTCCTTCACCACTTCCAATCTGCCAGATAAGTGCCTCAGCAGGCTGGTTCTTGAAGGGCCATTCTCTTGCTTGGAGCTCATACCACACAGTCCTGCAACACAAACAGACAAATCAAACCTTTGCCTGCTCTTAAGATGCAAAACTCTGACAGAATCCCAATTTCTTCAGAAAGCTCTGGAATGTAAATAAGGCTGGGCAGCAAATCCCTCCCAGCCCATTCACCCACCTCCTTGTCAAGCTGTCACACCCATGTCTTTCATAGTAGGTGAGGGAAATGCAGCCTAGCTGAATCCTGAGTCTGACAGAAGACTGGCAAGGCTCAGGTCTGTATCATATCTCATTTAGAAAGTTCCGGTGATACTCTGTAGGTTTTTTCCCCTTACCCAAAGGCATAAATATCTGCAGCTTTGGAGAAAGGCAGCTTGTCTTCATCTTTCCCAGGGGCCATCTCACGAACAATTTCAGGGGCCAGGTAGCATAACCAGTCATGAGGCAGCTTCAATTCATTCTCCCTCCTGAGTTCAAAGGAAAGAAGTCATACTGAAACACAATATTAAATAAACTAAGAAACAGCATATGGCAAATAGCTGTGGTTTGCCGAATGCTGTGACTTCTCTCAAATGTTTTGGCTTGGCTAACATTCTCTTTCTAATTTTCTTCTCATATTAAAAAACATATGCAATTGTTGGCCTGACTCTCCAGCTCATTCTTGGGCTTAAAATTGTTTTTGTTTTGTATTCTGAGACTCAATTCACATATTATTTTCTAGCTGTGTGCCTCTGGAAGTGTAGAAAGGTCTCTATTAAAAAAAAAAAACGTATAACAAAACATACATAATAAAGGACCCAGATCTCCTCTCTTGCACTGTGTAACGCATCGAAGTGTGTCCCTGTTAGATTGTTTTTATCACCCCAGAAGTGGACCAAGCACTGAAACCGCCACCTACCTTCCTTCCTGAACCACACCCGAAATTCCAAATAGTCCAAAGTCAGTGATCACTACTTTCCCATTGTCATAAAAAACATTCTTGGATTTCAGATCCTTGTGTACAATCCCCTTTGCGTGAAGATAGCCCATGCCCTGGAAAAAAAGTTTATATGCGAAGATGTACATTTTGTCTTATCTACAAGCTCTAACCGGGCATGCTTTTCTTTCTAATACATGTTTACTCTATTTACTCCAGCATAAATAATAAATTAAGTGGGGATGCAGCAGCTTCCTCCTCTGTACAGCAGGGTTGCTGGGAGGGCACTTCTAATTGAAGCAGTAAATGACTGTGAGCTTTACAACTCTGAGTAAGTGTGTATGTGTATGGACAAGGAACAACTGACACAAGCTTGCTCAGTGAATTCCTAGGACACTTCTGCCAGCAAAGAAAGCAATAGCTTAAGAAATGGTACTTCAATTGAGCAATACTGAAAACAACCATGGAAAACTGCAAATCTGGAAGATAATGTCTACTTCAGAATGCATTAATGTAGCTGTAGTTACTAATAAAAGAGAAGAGACTGGGAAGGAAATCTGCCCTGCATGCATTTCTTCAGGGTTGCCTTTTATCAAAATTCTCCCTCCCCAACCCCGGAGAAGCAAAAAATCAATTTCTATCCCTACAGGTCTTCAGCTTACTGCCCACTGAATTAGCAGTTTTCCTTCCCCTGGTTTCAAGTTTTTCCCTGCTGCAGCATCCTGTGGTATGGCTATTGAACTTACAGACCCTCTCCAGCTGTGCAGCCTCTCAACACTTGCTGAGGTACTGCCCAGAAAGCAGATGTCTCTGATAGCACAATGTATGCTTACCTTAATGATCTCCTGTGCTATCTGCCTGGTTTTGTTAATATCCAGGGATATCTTGGGGTCCCTTACAAATGAATAAAGTGTCCTTCCTTTGCAGAAGCTATAAGAAAGAGGAACAAGAGTCCTAAAAAGTATCTTTAAAACATTGGAGGAACATAAAAATGACCACTGGATGCTCAAATGGTACTCTTATCATCTTGACAGAATCAGTCTTCTTCCCTCTGCTGAACAATGCCATTTTCAATAATATAAATGGCTCAGTTGACATCTGTGTGGGTGTACACAATTGCAGTTATCGCTAAAGCACGTTCAAGCAAATGCTTGTATGTTTCCTCAGTGGCCCTGATCTCGATATGCCCTTCTGACAAATAAGTCCAGTTTACAAAACCTGAGCACCAGCTTCTGCTGAGACTGCTGATTGCTTTATCCCACTTTTTAAGAATTCAAAAGACTTTAAGAGATTAAAAAATAAGAATTAAATTGCCAACAAATAAGCTCCGTAAGAGATGCCTCAAATATCCAAACCTCCAAGCAACAGAGGCTTTGTTTATGTCTTCCACCTTCAGACTACAGAAATATTATATATTTCTTTATAATCCACCTTCAGACTACAGAAATATTATATATTTCTTTATAATACATGCTTATATTATAAATCTACATTAAATATTTGTTATGAAAATATATAATTTACAAATATGTTTACAGAAATTTATTCTGTATTGCTATTATAAATAAATAAACATGTGTAGTATTACTAACAGAAGTTGCTATATCCTTACCTGGTAATGATTGCTAAATGAGGAGGGTTCATGCATGCTCCCATGAAAAGCACCACGTTCTCATGCCGGGTCTGTCTGTAATTCATCACCTCCTTTTTAAAGAGCTTGAGATGATCCTGATTGTTCCCATCTATCTCCAGCAGCCTGATGGCCACTTCCCCATGCCATTTTCCCTTGTGAACCTTCCCCCATCGTCCTTGGCCAATGGGATCCCCTAATTCGATCTGTTCAAAGGGAATGTCCCATTCCTGCAGGTAGACGCTGGTCTGGCTGGGTTTGCGATAAATCATCCCTTGCAAGTGTGGCCTTCTGTTTGGCAAATCTTCCACTTCATCCTCATCATCTTCAGGTTCTGATTTATTACTCTCAGGTTCTTCCACCTGTTTACAGAAAGAGAAAGAAAAAACATGCTGAGAGTCTGTTTTGAGAGGACTTGGGTAGATTGATGTACCTATTTGACTACAGACCTAGAGATCTCTTCATAGGACAAAGTCATCTGAGAAGGCTATAAAAGGCATACATCTCCTCTGGGGATTATGACTCAAGAGCCACTTGAGAAACAGCAGGCAACTGAGTGAGGAAAGACTTGAGAAGCATCACCTTAGGCCAATTAGAAACAGAACTTTTTGTTACAAGTACTTCATTGTTTCAGCCTGGCAACAGAAACCACCAATTGTCAGTAGAGATCTTCGCAGCATAGACAGCTGAGTAGAACTGAAGGCACAGCTAGGCTACGCTCACAGCTACAAGCTTCTGTTGCGTTACAACATGGCCTTTGGGATTACAAAAGAGGTATAAAAGGGAAACCATAAAACGTACCTCTGCTTCATGTTTAACTCCATCTGTAACTGGCTGTTCTTTAGCACTAACAAGAGAAGGCAGATTTGTAGTAAGAAATAAATAGGGTGCAGACAGTGAAAGCAGTATAGTCGATCATATTGAAGTAGAATCAATGCTCTACATAATGACTAAGGACTTTCTAAGATTACTTTGGCAAATAAGAGACAAAGACTTTGAAGTGATTCTAAGTGTTTAATGGTAGGAATTCATTGGAAGTGGTATGGCTGCATTAGTACAGTGTGTTTCAGCAACAGATACTCCTATTTCCAGCACTACAGAAACATATATGGAGTGGTCAAGCAGTTGTGAATGCTAAGGTATGTAGGTTAAAAACATCACACCCTACAATTCAGATCCCTACAAAGATGTTAGTTTGCCATGCTCTTCCATTCTGTTTCAATCATGAAACCATCTACCTTTTATTTCATTGGACCTTCCTGATCTGGGATCATGCTCACACAACCATAACTACATATCTGAAGGCACAGTCCCACTTAAAATAAATATTTTCAGCTTTACAAAACCAGAAATACCAGTATGACTCTTGCTGATTGAAATTATCCTGTAGAAGTTTTCAGATGATATATTCAGCAGGCTATTGGTTTCGGTTATAACAACGCCTTCACGCTCACCTGAAGATTATCAGCTTAATACAGGTAAAACAAGCAGAACTTACTTGGTGTCTGCAGCGGTTTCTGGAGGCTGTGCTATTTGTGCAGGACTGGGAATTTCTGAAAAGTATGAAAATTACTATACATAGTTTAGACTTAATTCCCTTATAGATCAGAATATTTCATATTGCAGTAACAGCTGTTTTACATGCCTTATATCAACCAATCCCAGTTTTCTTAATATTCACTTATCTGTAACGTTTTGCAATGGCTGTCTTCATCTGTGAGCTGCTCACACTCTTTTAAACGGCCTTTAGCAATCAGAAACACTTGCATCCAGATGCCCCAGTTCTGTGAGGATTGATCTTACTGCAGGTCATGCATTCCAACCATACTTAGTATGACCAATGTCACCATTGCACAGGAAATTCAGTTTGGGTTGCAAATCCTTGCAAAATTTAGAGTACAACACTCTGTACCCGGCATCCTACATCACCAATTCTCACTTTGGAAATAGACAAGCTGTTTCTGAGGGTTCATGAACAGTGACCAAGAAAAGAGCTTGCACATACAAATAATGTTGCATCATTTTTAAACCCCATAGGCAAGAACATCAATTCATAACAGTGAACTCAGCACTCCTAAACTGACAGCTTCCATTTATTCTAAGCATATAATCCCAAAAGACAGTTTTAACAAAAGAACACAGTTTTGAGTAGAATCTCACAGCAGAAATCTGTTACTGTATCTGTTGTATTGGATACACTTCTTTTCAAAAGCAGAATTATCATCCTTGAGTAGCATGCAGAAATTTACAAACAGTTACTTTCTGGCAGCAAAAGCTAGTTAGTAGAATTAAAACAGTCAACTCACCTGGGAAGATAAACTGTTGTCTATGCTGAATATAGTAGGCAGCTTTTTGGTTAAAAAAAAAAAAAAGCAAAAAAAAATAGCAGGGAAAAAAACAAAAAACAAGTTAGAGGATCATCAGTAAGTGCCACATATGCATTCAATGAATTAGTCCCAACTCACTATTGGGTAGCAGATTAGTTGATTATCAGTCTGCTTTAGGGGTGAATTTCAGCACATGCGTTTTTGGAAGACAGGTGACACCTGTCACATGAATGCTGTGTTACCAAAAAGCAAGCAGTCTGGTGGGAAAACCCCCCATTCAGACGTCAAGTGGAGGAATTTAACTCAGAGAACCCAGGGATGCTATCAGGCCGGCCCGGGGAAAAGCTGGTCCTCCAATCCTCCCTCATATCGTCAGCTTTTCCAAGCTGCATGCAGAGAGGCTGAAGCTCAAGAGCTATTTGCAAGGTTATTTTTTGTTTTAATTTCACTTAATTTGAATTACTTGTCCTAATACAAAGTAACTGCAGTAGAATCCTTGCACTAAACTAGCACTGCTTCTGCTCCTTTTGAGTAGGCTAAAACAGCAACTTACACAGCTGAAAAATCTTCTGCAAAATACAGCAGTATTTAAGGCCAGATGCAGCACCTGTTTAGCAGCACGTGACTTCATTTCCAGATAAAAGGAATTAAGTTTATTCTGCTGTGCAAGCCTTGCCTCTTTTAGCTTTGTTAAAGACAGCGTATCTGGGTCCTTAATCTGTGAAGTACATAAATTCTTCACCATGCACACCTGTCTACACTTTAAAAGCCAGTGTTTGTTGTTGGTTATCTTTTGGAAGGGACCAATACAGCAAATTCATGCCAGTTTTCATTTTAATACTTTGTTCTAGCAATGAACTTACTTATGATTTAAAGACCAAAATCAGCAGGCAGCATGCATTTTATGGTACAGTACAAAAAATGAGGAAAAGAATACCACTTGCTTTTACTACTCATCAGAAAAAAAGAAAGTAGAAAGATTATATCATGTTAGAAAGGTACCAGAACTCCTCAGTAATTTGTTTCCTGCAAAAGTATCTTGTTGCCATGACTTAAAGCCTTGTAAGAAAAGACTGTTTCCTTTTATCAGATGACAGGAAAAACTTTCAAACCTTGAGTAAGACTCAACTATCTATTAAGAAACCTGAATCTACTTATGAAGTCTTGATTGGCTTCAGCTTCCACAGATGCCCTTCTGATCTTGGCAGAGTTTTCCAGAAAAAAATGTGTTTACCTGGGAAGTTAAATCGTCCGTCCCTCTGGCCCATAGGAGATAGGTTTGGGGGAGGCGTTGCACTGGGAGGGTTGGAAGACTGGAAAGGTGCTGGAGAAGATGGTGTGGAAGATGTTGTAGAAGAGGGATTACTGCTGGAGTCCAGATGGTTTATTGCTGGTGGGTGCTCCTGAAAAGCAAGAAAAGTCACCAATGAGTGCATAATAAAAATATAGAGTTTTCGTCAATGTTTAATGAAATGAGGAAGGCTGTCCCTAGCCTCAAACAACATCGTTTCTCTGAGTGAGGAGGCTCAAGATGTGCACAACCAATGTTTAACAAGGAGGAAAAGTCATTCTGAAGACTCTTTACAAAGTGAAAGCTAAAGTGCCATTCTTGTTCCAGCCAGTAAGGTAGTACTGTGACCTCTCCCTATGGTAGTTCCTCACTGACTTTGAGGCAGAAGATTCACATCAGTCCAGTCACTGCGTACCTTTTTAGTGAGTGCTTTGGGAAGAGTTCCAAACTGTGGTTCTGTTGGTCTGTCTACTGGATTGTTGATATCAGAAGGGACAGACTCTGTTCTCCTTATTTTGGTAACTGAAAAACAGGTTGCAGGTGAGATGAAAAAAAACCCTTTAATCAGACTTATTATTCTTGTGATACCATCAGCTACAGTGATGTGCTAAGAATTTGTAGTAAACTTACTGGGAAGGAATGATATTCTGCAAGCAGGTGCCTCTTTAGTACACTTGTTGTGACATTTCAATCTGAAAGAGAAATGTTAAATGTTAAATAGCACTTGTTCTTTCCCATGAAGAAGATGACTACCCCTAATTTATACCATTTATGCAAATCGTAAGGAGATTTCTGCAAAGCTCTAAGCCCCAAAGCAGGCCCATGTGTTCATATGAAGAATCCCATTATATGTATCATTAGAGTAACGAAAGTCAGATAGATACCCTAGCATCTGATTTATTTCTAATACAGTTATCTTCGCTTATGACTTTCCTGAGACAGAGAACTGTGAAAATTTCAGCTCTCTGGACTGAAAATTCAGAGAGAATCAAAACCAAATCCTTGTTGTTACACAGGCACTCAACTTCCAGTACAAGATTTGCCTGTGATCAAGTAGGCATCCCATAGTAGGGAACTAAATTTGGTGCCTCCACACATCAGGTTCCTTGCATAAGCACTGTCATGCCAAAGCAACCCACTACCAGTCTGACTGAAAGAAGTGATACCACTGTTAACAGTGGCTTTTTGTTTTTGTTTTGTTAATGATAGACTTGAATGAATAAAACCTGAAGTTCTTATGTAAAAGATCATCTCTGTGGGCTCACCTGCAGTACTTACACTTCACTCCAAACATCATACTTTTCTGACAAACTTGGCAAATCTGAGATAACCAGGACTTTGTAGAGAACCTAAGCAGAGGAAAGAGGGGAAAAACATGTAACTGGTACCTAAAGAAAACTACATTTGTAGCTACAGGCAGGCTACAATCCTTTAGCATTTTCAGAAAAGGGCAAGCGGTGTTATGGAAGACTTCTCACTTTTCTGATCAATAGCAACTGAAAGAAGGCTAGCACTGCTTCTGCTGGACTCTGGCTAGCCTGAACATCTTCACAAAGCTGGGACCCAGTTTATAGTGCATGCGCTGACGGTGGTAAGAGTATTAAGCCTTTTACTAAAAAGACCTGATAGGTTTCTTTGGCGTTAGTACTAGCTGTCCCAGTTTTGGTTTGGATTTGGGAAGGGGGCATGCAGGAAACTACACGGGAAGAAAAAGGAAATGCTTTTTCCATGAAGGGAGGAAGGAGCAGCTTCCCTTTCATTTTTAGCAGCACAAGTGTTTTAGAAAAGGCACTGTTGCACATTTCTTTTACTTAGCCCTTTCACCCAGGACACAAGCCCCATACAAAACATTACTGCCGTTGGTACCCCAGTCATTGAAGAATCACAAGTCAGTTAGCTTTGTAAAAAGGATTTCAGGAGCTGAACGCATCAGAGATATTAAAAACAGAATGAGCTGAAATACAGATTCAAGGTTGAACTTGACAAATGAGGCACCCAATCCGACTTCGAGCCCATCTTTACTACTACAAACACTAAATATGATGCTGTTCTGGTTCCCACAGTATGTGTTGCTTACCTGTGTGTTACAGCTAAGCCAAAGTCTCTTCGTACCATTTGAGGGGATCCTTGGGAGAGTTCTGATGGAGAACAAAGGGATCATTTAGGGAAGCATTACTCACAAGCACACTTACTAGTTTAGACGTAAACACTGTCATAGATAAAAACTAGTAGCTATGACTTCTCTAGGAGCACAGCTGAGATCAATTTGCCTTGTGCATAAAACTACAAGATAGCAGTGTTTTTCATACAGAGGCAATGTAAACTAAAATTTGGTGTTAGAATCATAATTCTTCCTTCCTTGCATTAAATTGTTATGTATTATGTTTAGGAATTAAGAAAGCCCTAGGCCATTCTCATAACCAAGTGGGAAGTCACACAATAGCTTATTCCCAATTGGTTTTCCACCAAAACCATCGTCCAGTTTTCCTGTAGTCAGTAGATCTCAGCGTATTCTTTTACACTGAAAATTACTGTCACCATTTTATAGACAGAACCAGTGTGGCCCAGAAGAATTAAAAAAACCATTATCTGGCATCACTTAGCTAGGCAATAAATGCAGAAAAGGAGAGCGGCACTCCAAAATCCCAGTCCAGTGCTCCAGTGGTTATACCAAAACACTTCCTGGAAGCTCTCAAATATTAAGACTGGCATATTTCCTTATTTAAATCTGTGGCCATTTTGCAAACTGGGAGAAAACTCAACCTGTAGGTATCAGCACAGCCTCAAGATGGGACACTGTCAGCGCTTATAAAAGCCTCTCTCTCTCTCTCTGACCATAGGTGGCACCAAATTCTTTTTCTTTTTTTCCTAAATCATTACTGCAGTGAACTTTTCAAGGCATCTGCAGTCTTCAGCATCTCACAATGGGCTGGGCAGACTAGCTGCTTTTCCAAAGAATACTGTTGAGCAAGTGTGGACATCTGAACCACAACTGTCTGCATTAATCATCATAACGTAAGTTATGACACAACTGATCAATTTTAGAATTTAATGGGACATAAGAGAGCCTACAGTATAATTTGTAAAATAGACTAGCTGCACAGATGCACCAAAAATCTTAATTTGTTCTAACTTTTTCTTATGCCTTTTTAATTCATTATATAAATTCCATCACTCTCCAGAGAGAAATGCTCAGATTTCTGCTTACATTTTCATTTTATGGTTTTTTCTATACTTCTTCATTTTTGAAAGTAATTTCTGGGATTTGTTCTAAAGGCTACCAGAGAAATGTATGGTCCTTATATAAACTTTCATACTTCACAGAATGGTGAGGCACTTTCATAGAGCTTCTAATGTTGCAAGTTCTGTGTCTAAGAGGCAGCTGCACGCAGTCATGTTCAGTAGCATTAAAACACCAAACGTGTCAGTGTATAAAAGCACAAGTCCTTGTCCTGTAAACCCTTAAATGTGTGAATAGACTCATCGGTATCAGAGGAAGTATTCTGGATTTAGGAACGTGCTGAAGCGTTTCTCAAGAGGTCACACACGACTGTGTAGTTTCATTAGAGACACTAGGCAGTGAATATCTGAAGACAAATGGTTGGATCTATTTCTATTACCAAGGGACACCAACATCAGCTCTCAGAAGTCAGACAAGCAGTTATACACAAACTCCTTGCTTTAGCCCTTAAACAGCATTCCTTTTTCCTGCTTTTGTCATCCGAAGAAATACCAGGTACAAAGACCCTGTTAGCATCCTGCAATTCTTCAGCTGGCTGAGCTCCTGTTAAAGGTAACACGAGCTCTGGAATGCAAGGCCTTATTGAGGGCTTCCACAGGCTGGACAGAGGTGATCATACTGCAGGCTGTTGACAATGACAGGTTCTTCTCTCCCAGTCAAGGAAATAAAGACAACCCTGTAAAAATCTCTTACCAAACCTAGAGAACAACAAGAAAGAAAAGCCTGGATCAGTCAAAAATAAAGATTTAGCCTAAGACTGCCTGTCTTCATACGGAGGCATAGCTGTCACATAGATAGGTTTTTTTTAAACTCACACTAGCAGCTAAAATACATCTTAAGATAAAATCTAGAAGGATACTAGCCACCTGAACTGAGAGGAACATTTAAGGTCAAAAGAGAATTACAGGATACAGAATTGACTATTAGATATTTGTGAAAAATAATGGTTGGGGTCCTTTCATAGCAGCAGTCATCCCAACCTCCTGGGAAGGTGCAATTTCAAATAAGGAGACAAGTCAGTTTTGTGGTTATCTTAGAATATGCCACTGATATTGATTTTAAGACTGCAGTGAAACCATAACCAGGTAACTGGCCACCAGCATCAGAACTGGAGCACTGAATGCCTGTTGGTATGAATACAGCTCTTCAGTGCCCAAGGGGAAGGAAGTATCATGCTTACTTTATTGGAGGAACATCATCTATCCTGTTTCCCAGCTGCGATTCATGGGACTTGCTCCTTGTAAGGGTTGGAAAATTAGGTAGCAGCTGAAAAACTTTCCGGCAAGGGGGAGGAGGAGTCCGTGGTGGCTTCAGCTTGTGCCGTCTCTTGGCTTGAGGAGTGGTTGGGGGAGTGATGGTGATGCTATGAGGAGTCCTTGGTGTTAACCTTCCACCGTGTGCAGGGAAGGCAAAAGGGTCCAGGAGGTTATCTGCATAGATAGAAGGTCCGTGACTCGAGGCAAGAGAATCTGAAGATGGGATTGTAGACACTGACACCGATCGCGCCTGCTGGCTGTTGCCCTTGGGAAGGTTCAGTGCACTGTGAGTCCACGTGGGTGCAGAGGAGCAGGGGGACTCAGTCATGTTTGTAGAGCTGTTCTCCCGGCGTACTTCAGAAAGATTCGTCAGCACATCATCTTTTAACTCCCCACCTGTTCAGCAACCATAGCAATGTTAGGTTTAAAAAGAAAAGAAAACAAAAATGCTGGCACACAATACTGCATGATGCAGCTTTAGGCTCTGAGGTGTTTTTTTTTACCCTTCTTTGCATCTAGCCCAGTAATTGCTTCTCCTCTCCTAAGATCCATCTATGGCATCAGCTACAGTTAACCTTTAAAACAAGGACTGCATTAACTACCCTCCTTTCATATCTGTAGCTACGTATCTTACATTCTAAACTAAAATACATGTTAGAAGATCTTATGTTCTAAGATGGGTTGAATTTTAACAGATTAAGTGGTAATCATACACCTAGGATTAAAAACAGAAATAACCTCTCAAAACACAGAACTCTTTTTGTTTGTTTGTTTTAATGGAAAGAGAGGAACATTAATACAAGTGTACCTGAAATTTGGGCTAGATGCCATGCTTTCTGAACAATGGCTGATATTGCTTACATATGGATGGGAAATATTTGACAATGCAGGACAAGAAAGATTAGAAAAAAGGAAACATGAAATTGAGCTGTTTGTTGGCTTTTCCATTAACTAATCTTTATGATTTGTGAATGGTATAAGCTGTCATAATACCAACAGGAAACAACACCTTTCAGTGGCAGATGGGTTACAAAGAGAGATGTAATGCACAGGAATACCAGTATGCTGTCTGATACAAATGGAATTTACTGGGCTTTGAAGGTAGCCCTGGGAAGGTGGCAGGGGAAGATGGTGAAACAGCACTCTGGGAATCTTGAGGTTGTTCTTAAAAAATTTAGTCAGATCCACTGGACACGTGCATTCCTAACTAAACAGACAGTATCCTTTCCATAATTTCAGTGTAAATCGGGGTTCTTTCTAGCTCTTACATCTGCTACTGGAATTTGGCTAATGATTCTATCAATTTCCAGTCAGAAAAATAGCAGGAAGGAAGCAGCTTTAAAGAGAGGCAAGTCAATTGGCAGACTGCAAGCTACGCAATGATAAAGGGTTGTCAGAGCAATGTCTGCTTTTCCAAAGAATTAAGCTGAAAAACGCTCAGGTTTCTGAGCTACATCATAGCAAACAGAATTACCTTCTCTCTAAGTTGGCAATTTCTGGGAAGAGGAGGTTGCATTTGTTAGGTCCAGGATACTAAATGATGGAAGATTCACTGCAGCATCAGACCCAACTCTGAACACAGAGGGAACAATCATACAGTCTGCTGAGTTGGAGGGTGTATTTCTACATACAATTATTTCCAGAGCTGAAAATGTTGTCAAAAACCAAATCTCATTCATAGCTCTAGATGCGTTTGATTGCTCTAATTTCATGCAGATCCAAGAGCCATAACCTGACATCAGTTATAGCATATAACCAAAGACCCAAAGGTTTCTGTAGATTGTCTCAAATGAGAGGAAGACGGATGTGATTTGGGTTGCTGAGAAACTAATTCCATAGAACAAAAAGCAGTCTTATACCTGATTCAGTCACCTTCCTTAAACAGCTCAGTGCCCCATTGAGTCTGGAGCACTCCTCATCTCTGGCACCGCATCTCTTCATCGTTTCTTTCACCTTTGATTCATTCATTTCAAGTAAGGCATCTAAGGTTAGCTCCTCTGGTATTCTCTGCAGAAGAAAAAAAATTCCATATACTTTTTTTTGTATACCTATAATAAGACAGTCAGCTTTGTTTCTGATGTAAAGCAGTGCCACTGTCTCACTGCCTTGTCTGACTCATGATTTACTCGTCTGGTAGTGTATCTCTCTTAGGGATCAGTGGGTCGGTAGTGAACACACAGCAGCAAGTGCTCAGAATCTGCTGTCTGTTCTCTCTACACCAAGAGGGATCAGGCACATGCTTGAGTGTGCTCTGTGTCACTATTATGTCATTGTCCTTCTCCAGTATTTAAATCAGGATTAGAGCTGACTGAAATATTCTTCTCTCCTCCCCCTGTGGAAAGTTTTCACTTAGGATTTTTGAAAAGTTACTAATTAAAGTTATCCAAAAATCTGAAAAAAAAAAAGACAAATATTTAGCTTTTCACTGGAGAAAAGTTCAAACAGTGTGGAAAATGGCTTTTTTCATCAACTGAAAGAATGTTTTGACAAAGAGGTATTGATCTCCTCCTTAAGCAATTTTACCTCTGTTAGAGGATCAGCCTTACTGATACCCTGCTTAGAAAGATACCTGTGTAGATCTCCTTGTGCCTCTTAATACACCAAACCCCCCAAAAGATAATCAAGCAGACACAAAACATACAGGGTTCTGGAAAGCATGAAATGATCAGATGCTCCCTGACAAAGTTAAGCTGTATTGCCTCTCTCCTCCCTCACTCAAATGTTTCCAGCGTAAGTCTGCAGCAATTGTGGTTAATAAACAAAACCAGGATACTTAGTGCAGATACCCAGGAATTTCCCTCACAGTTTTGCCTAAACAAACCTCACTGCTGCCTGTTCTCACAATGAGATCACAAATTTCACAATATTTGGCCTCCTTCCTGAAGTTTCAGCTGCTGGAACTGTGCTACATAACAAGGTTTCAACCTCTATTTAAATGGGAAACTGAGCGTATCTGTTTGAAAACAAAAAGCTTGAAATCTTGTGGACATTTAACACTGATCCTTCAAACCCTAAAAGGCTACAAATCAAATTTGAGCGTGCATTGATGAATGTTGTTTTAAGATCACACCTCTCGCAATCCAGACTAGGGACAGAAGTTAGCCCGGGTCCTAAAATCAAGAGATGAATCAAAACTGCTGCCATTGCTTTGACACAGGTAGCTGATCTCAAACATCCTGAAATGCTCAAGTAGTGGTACTGAGAGCGCTCAGCTAATCACACCATACTTCCAAAGTGATTAAGAGATAAAGTTAACCTGCCCTAATTTAGGCATTTCAATGCTAAACATCTTAAGTTTGAACTAATCTCCCTAAAATCCACTGCCCAAATATTCCAGCACAAAGCCAGCCCAGCTTTGTTCGCAAAACTCCCCAGCCAAACTGTACTAATTCCAACATTAAACCAAGTCTGTCTGACAGTGAGCTGTTTCCCAGCACCCTCTGGATTCCACTCCTCTGCACACGGAGAGCAGCTCACAGAAGCATCTTTGTTCAGCACTATCACAAGGCTGGCTGTGATGCAAGATGTTGGCCTTGCAGTGATAGGGGAGCAGCCGTGGCACAAGCATGATGCATCCCCACAACTTGGGGGCATGGTGTGTCAGGGGGACGGAGTCAGCCAGAGACATCCCAGCACTGCCAGTCCCTGTACCCCCACAGACACCTAAAACAGGGCAGAAAGCTTTCAACACTACCATGCGTGCCCCTACTTTCTAAAGCAAAGATGCTACTGCTTCCATTAAAGTGTAAGGGAAAACCGATGCCTCTTGCGAGATATGCTCAGCCCACTTCAGGCTTTTACAGAGTCACAGAACAAGCAGGACTACAGTGATGTCATTCTTGAACCATCTCGAAACATTTCCTCACTACCACCACTCCCTGAGCTGAGATTACATAGCTGCTGCTTTAAGTAACGGCATCACGCAGCTCTCAGTACGGGCTACCGAGTCACATTACCCAGTACCACCTCACTTCCCTATCCTTTGCGTGATACAAAAGTAACCAGTAACTTATTAGAGCTATTCATAAGTCAATCAGTAAAGTGAAAGAGACTGAGATTTCCCCAGAAAGCTGAACATGTCCATCACAGACAATCCCACCCCTGGCCCAGGCTTCAAGCAGTAGCGTGAGCAGATGAAATGCAGGGCCAGCTGGGATGGGGCACAATGGATGGAGCAGGTGGGAATCAGATTCCCTCTGCTCCTGTTCTGTGGAGGCCCCAGACTGGAGAAGCACTGCTGATCTGCAGTGCTAACATTTGAGTTAATGATTGGCACAGGGGGTATGGGGACAGGCTTGGCAGCTAATGATATTTGGGCTGGCAGAAATTCCAGTGAGCCACAGTGCTTTGTAACAGCAGGTGTGGCATTAAATACCAAAAACAGTTCTCCTTGCTCAGTTTAGAGATTGCAGTAAAGTCAGTAAAGCAAATCCCAATAAAATATAATATTTTAAATACGTACGGGCTAGAAGAAAGAAGGAAGTCAGTTTGTTCTGCAAGCCTACCTCCCCAGGTACCCAGGATGCAATCAGGTTCTCTTCTATCTATTCTCCTTTTACAAGGAGGGCAGAGTACAGCAGTTACCTAGGGCATGTGCCACAGCACCTCTGATGTGAGCCCTGTACCCATACAGTTAGTCCTCAGTGAAGTAAAAAATGGTCTATTAAGCCTTCATACCAAAATAACAACAGCAACAAAAAAGCATATACTGAACGTTTGATTCAAGTTGTATCAGTGAGGAAGAGCTGACTATTTTTACATGCCCCAAATTAGCTCTCCTGGTTGTGATAGTATAGACAAGGCTTCAGTGGGGAATTCCAGTTCCCTACTGCAGGAGGTATGAGGAATGGCATCTGGGCTCAGCTTTGGCTCCTACGAGCACATGCTCACTGCTCCCACGGGACAGTCCAGAAACACAGAATTGTTCATCTTCACTAGGATGGGTGGGGATGGGGGCGAGGGGTTGCCGTGATGGTCTCTGAGCAGAACTGAGTCATGCACAGCAGCATTTGGAGCCCCACAGGTCCTTTTCTCATTCCCACGGGAGCATAATCAACATTTACTGACACAGAGAACCAAGCTGACATCTTTGTCCCAGTGCAGCTCCACGGTTAAACCACAGGAGTGCCTGTTCTTGCAAGGCTGGCGCTGTTGGTTGTTTTTCTTTTGTAAAGATCAAACTGCTGCAATAAGGAATCCCTAGCTTTCACTTCATTTTTCAAACCTTCCTCGTTTTAGAGAAAAACCTTAACACCAAAAAAAAATGACAAAGCACTCCAAGCTACCATCTTTTTACAAGTGCTCGGGCATCTCTTCCTTTGCGGTGCACAGCTGCTGCGGAGGGCTTGAACTCTTGTCACCCCAAGGCTGACCGGTTTCACTTCCGCCAGCAGCGCTGTGCTCTGTGCCTCAATGCATGCAACACAAGGCACAGCCCAGCACCACATGGAAGCCCAGGCTCGCTGCTGGCTTTGCTCCTTATCCTAAGCGTGCTTTCACCCAGGCACACTCCACCAGTGCAGCCTGCTGCAAGCTCATCTCCTTCCTGGGACAGCACGCCAAGTCCAGTCTACTCTTTTGTTCAATAGTTTAATTTTAGAAAGACAGAATAGCAAGTTGTAGGAAAGAATAAGTACAGAAAAGGAGATTATATTTAAACAGCTCCAATGACCTTGAGCTGGGAGAGCTCAGACTTTCTGAACCTGCTGCCACACGACAAAAGAAATAAGCCTTCAAAGAGGGGGAGGGAGGGGAAGTAAGAGGCTTTCTTTAAAGAACCACTCGTGTTGCACATACACAGTGGCTTAATATAAAACCGGCCAACCTGAGCCCCTAAGATCAGCCTTATATAATTTACCTGTGTTATCCTCCCAGCCAGTGTGACAGTGATAAGGGTCACCAGTTCAAGATGGATCTTAAAACAGGCCCAGCTGATGCTGATGTTTTGGCTCAGCTGTTGAGCTGGGCAGAAGAGGGCTCCAGCCCCCACTGGTGCAAGGACAATTCTTGGCACTTGAGAAGCAGTTACTCCCATCTTTCAGCACTGAGAGTGCAGTATGGGTTCAACAGACTCATCTTCACCTCATTCTTCACGGGTGCTGTGGCTTTAAAATAAACGCAGCTTATAGGCTTACAGTGGGGCCAAGCTAAGTGCCATCTCCCTGGACACACCTTTCTTTGACTACAGAATAGCAAAACATGCTGCAAGATATTCACATAATACTCTAATAGTAAGGCCAAATTTATGAAAGGAAAAAAATGCATCAAGAAATAGAAACTGCTGCTTTCCGTCTTTCAGCAACTCAGAGCAGCACCAGCAAAACTCACAGCCTTACTCACATACGCAGAAACGATGTTAAAAAAAAGCCCAAACCAGGAAGAGAACTTCTCTACAAAGCTTGCCTGCTTATCAGACATGCAGACTGTGCACTTTGTAGCATCCACGTTTAAAGGGGAGAAAAGCAAACCAGAGCATCCCAGAAGCCACCCAAAGGTTACTCTGAATTAGCCAGGGTGAAGAGTTCATAATGGCATAATGTCTTTAATCTTGTCTGGTGTCCAACTTAAATCCTTGAAACATGGCAAAAATGCTGATATCTAACACAGCGGGTGAGGTATTTTTGGTAAAGATTCTTTAGTGCAGATAAGCCTACAGAGCTAATGCTGCCGGTACGTGGACAAATCAGCCTGACCTGCCCCTCAACCGAGTAGACATGACTCTTCCTGTAAAGGCAGACAGTTGACAAGGCCCCAGGTGCCTCCTCTTAAATCAATACACTCTCTCACCAGCTATCCTCCCGTAAAGCAGCAGATGTTAGAAGAGAAAGCTCATTATGTAAGGTGCTTAAATTCCCACTGATAGCTCCAAGCAAAGCACATCAGGATGCTCTTAAGAACATTTTGTGCCTGATTGTTTTTTCTTTGCTCTGGTTTACTGGTGTCCAATGAAGAAGTTACTGAAAAAGTGTTCCGTCCTTAGATTTCTGTAGATTTTATGTGCGTTCTGGAATACGTCCTGCATAGAATTTCTAACTTGCATTAAGTTGTATGTACAGGCTATGGTTTTGCTTAACATCTTCACCATTTCAGCTCTCACAACCAGTGGGTGGAGAGGAGCTGACAGTGTCAGGGCAGTCCCACTCTGCTCTCTGTGGACAGGAGCTGCACCGTTTCTGTAGGAAGGCAGGTGTACAGCTGCAGCATCTCACTACAGTCTGGAGGGGTGTGTGAGCCTCACTGACCCTGTGCCATAGGTGGTTCAGTGCTGCAAGGGGCACCCGCCTGCCATGGCAGGGCCAGCGAGCCCTGATAGCAGCAGGGAATGGCTGCTTACACTGGGGAGTGGCACTCAGCTGGTACGTGGTGATGAAGTACGGGTGCACAAAGCCTGCATGACAGAGTTCATTTGCATGTACACAATTAGCAGATTCAGGATCTCAGCTATCTAACCATTGTGTCAGAGCTTCTGCTGTCAGAGCCATAGAAATCCCAGATAGATATCCTTACAGGAGATGAGAGGACACACCTGTGGAAACCTGACAGGGTTAGGCAGATCTACCTCTGGTATTCCCCCAACCAAAGTACAGATGGACGCACAGAAATGCCACACCTTTCCTTACACAACTGCAGCATGATCCACTGCAACCTAGAGCCCAGTCCAACCAGCAAAACGGTGGGCCGTGATCTAACAGTATCAGTGCTGTACCCGGGCCTCATCCTGTACAGCCTCTCACAGGGACAGCAGGAGGCTCTTAAGTTCAGTCCTACTCAAGGCACAAACCATCCCTGCTCTCCTGCTGTGTGCCAGGTGCTGCCCCTGGCTCTCTCAGGAACCAATCTGCCCCTCCCTATGCAGGACAGTTATCCGTACTAAAAACAGCTTTCCAGACTTGATTGACTGGAACCCCTGCTGCATAGTGAGCAGGGCTGGTTCAGACATGCTTTGGGAGATAAGGAGATGACTACGTTTCTAATTTGCTTTTTAAGATGATGATAAGTTATATGCGGGAATAGAACACTGAAGTTTCTGGGAAGAACAAGAGAAAAGGCAGAGAATTTTTTCTGTGCTAAAGAAAGTACGTGAATAGAGATTTTTTAATCACTTTTATTTGGAAGGCATGCTCCAAGCCCAGAACCCAGTAAATAGCTCTGCAAGAGACTCCTTCAATCAGCCTGGGAGCGAGGCTCACATCCTCTTTTCTTCCCACTCTCCTCAATTCCCAACTCCAGCTCCCAAGGGGAACATGACAATCCAGAACAGTGTATTTTCCCAGGTACAGAGCAACTCTCACCCACTGGAGACAACTACGTAACTTAAATGCATCTTTCTGTAAATTTCCTTGACCCACATTTTTTCATTCTCAGTTCAACTATCTCTTTTTCGCAGTTTCAGTCCACCACATTTAGCTATATATGCACCATTTTTGGTGGTAGCCTACACACACGCAATGCTAATCCACCTCCAGAACACCTACCCAAAAATAAGGCATTTCCTAGAAAAAGGCTGTATTTAAAAAGAAAAAAAGAAGTTACAGAACAATATTAGGCCAGCTCCAAAGCAGAACCTGCTCTACAGTAGCCACTGTTTCCTACGATACAAATCTGTCTGGCAACTGATTAGAGGCACAGTAACAAAGGAACAGAAATAGCATGAGTCAGGGTGGGGGGTTCCTTTTTTCCTTACCCCTCCAAATCGTGTATTCACAGACAGCAAACAGGATCACAAAGTCAACACTTGCATTTACCACCTACCTCCAAGTTTTCTAGGTCCACACAGAACAGCCCTTTCACTCTGCGCAGCATGACTGGCTGACTGTTATCCATGTTCACAGGAGCTTGAGCTGTCACCCAATGCCATAAACAGTGCATTGTTATTACTATAATCTCTTCCAGAACTAAAGGGTTTTACAAGCAGTCATTATTCTTGTTTTAAATATAGGTTTTCAAAGAAAGAAAGGAGCCCAACAACAAAAAAGCAATTATAACAGCAAGAGCTTTCAAGCTTCACAATATCTAGAGCAAGTCACTGGGCAAAAATAGGCTTCAGTCTGGACTAGAGGAGTCAGCAGATATTCTAATTTAGAGCTGCTGCTCTATTTCTGACAGGAGAGCCAGGGAGCTTCAGTACTTCCCTGCATGGCAGCTTTATTTGGGAGAGAGCTGGGGGCGGGGGGAAGAGGGAAGGAGGAGGAGGTGGGAGAGGGTGAAAAACAGCATTGTTTCTCTAACTGCTGAGCTAAAAAACTGCTTTGCAATTAGGCTGTTTTTCAAAGGTGTTATGTCAGAGATTAGCACAGTCTGGCAGTGCCCCCTCCAGCAACACCAGAAGTGCAAAGGAAACCAGAACCACTTAAAAAAACAAACAAAAACCCAACAAAACAACAAACAACCCATGAACTCAGGCCTTTCTCCTGAAGCAAGCAGTGGGCCACAGGTAAGCCCTTCACCTGTGCACACCTCCACTGTACCTCCAGACCTCAGAGTTGGCCATAGCAGGGCCCTGTTGCAGCTGGAGGCTTCTGAGGGTCACAGAGGGGAAAGTTCTCCAACTCTACAGGTAGTTGGCAACTTTTCCAGTCAGTTTCAGAGCCTAGAAGTCTCAGAAAAGACAGAGCTATGTGCCTAACATGAAAAGATTATTACAGCATACGTAAGGTTTTCTTTCTCCCTGTAGCGTTGAAACCCAGTATAAGTATTTCAGTTTTACAGACAAGCTATCAGACTCTTAGAGATGTTCAGTGATTCCCCAGAGTAAGCACGTACAGTAGCAGCAGAACCAGGTATGGGACCCGAGTACATCCCCACTTTCACTGACTGACCTACTCAGCTATCTCTTTAAAGGCTCCCTGATTGCTGCTCCCCAGTCACGTCACAGACTGTGCATAATGCTAAGGGCAGCCATTTTGTATTTCATAATAGCTGATCTATTAAAGCGCCTTCTGTCAGTGACTGCCATTTTCAAATGATTCAGCTGAAATGTTGTTCACATGCATGAGATCTAAGCAACAGCAGGAACATTTCTGAAAGGCATCAAAACCAAATTTGCTCACCTTCTTTAGTGACTACATGTACAGAAGGACAGTCTCCCTGAATTATCAGGATGTGGCAGATTTGAATTATCCAGCTCCCTTCTCCCTGCTACCTCCTCCTCTTCATCCCTTCCCCCAGTTTTGCAGGCACCACAGAGGATTTCAAAAAGAGCTACAAAGGCATTCTTTTAGGCTCAAGCAATTCCAGTAACCCTAGAAACCAACAGTAGTTGTGAGCCTGGCTGTTTGGCCACGGCAACAGGCTGCTTTTCTCTTCTCTCGCTGTCTTTGCTGCACCTTCAGCTGTGCCACCCAAACCCTCACTGGCCTGGCGGGCAATATCCATTCTAAAGCGTCACGTTTAAAGTAAACAGTAGTAAATAAAAGGTACAACTCTGTCTCCAATTCATCCTATTTCACCAGAACATGTTAAGTTACATCAGGACCAATCTGGAATAACCTTCATAGAAATTTGCTCCATTTTTCACTTAGTCTTTTTACAGGCAGATTCCTGATGAAGTCAAAGAAATCATGGCTTGTGTAAGGATCAAAGGAAATTGAGTGCAAACACTGATGTGGCCTACTGAGCCAAAAAATGTGACAAAAGAATGGAAAAAGCCTTTTCTGCTTTGTTTAGCTGCCAGTAGAATGAACTCTACTTATACTACCACTAATATTATGCAGAACAGAACTTTCCCCAGTACTGAACAGAGTAGATAAGTCATGCACAGGCCAAACCCAATGAAACAATCTGAACCCTGAGGTTCTACTTATCACCTGAACACAGGCAGGATTTTAGACTCTTAAAAAAAGTGTGTTCATTCAGGAGCTGGGGGTGTTGGCTTGTCTGCTTGTTGCTGACTCCAGCAAGAATATCAGTTTATTCTGTGCAGTAAAAGGGTCTCCAGTGATTTGCATGTTAAGAATTAAATGATAAAGTATCTGTAAAGATCAGAAATGCTCATGGTCTGTGAGCCTGAACAGCTGATGCTGGCCACCACACAGAACACCAGAGGAGTTATTCGTTTCATTCTTTCGCACTGATGCAATGCTGTTTGGTCTCAGTTTGAACCAGACTTCACTCACAGGAGGAGGCTTTGTGTGAAACAGAAAAAAAAAAAAAAAACAAATCTATTATTTGTTTCTGAGTAAAGACTCCCACTCTGTCAAAATCCAGACCACAGCTTCACACCTGCTCAGAAAACTAACAAACCCAGCAGGCAGCTGGGAAAGTCACATGTGAGGAGGCAGAAAGGTTCTCTGCTGATGGTTGCCTTTTCCTTACCTGTACAACTTCTTTCCTCACATTGACAATGTCTAACCAGTCATTGAATCTTGGATAGCTGTTGAGCTCTGCTGTTCTGTCACTCAGGGGTACACTCAGCTTGCACTGCCGTTGTCGATGGATGTAGTCAATCAGTTTCACCTGTTAGAATCCAGAAAGCAAACCATTAAGTTCCTTGGGAAATGCTGTCATCTTCACAGGCAGTGCTTGCATAGGACCAAGGCAAAGGAGATGTTCATTTGTGAGTGGGGCTCTTCTGTGATATAATGATGACATACTCTTACACTCAGAGAAGCTCATACATGGAAGCATTTCCCTCACATGAGCATCTTTATTCTTTAGAATTTCAGGAGAAGATAGTGCAGAAGATTCTCAGAGTTATGTTACATATGCAAAAGTTTCCCAAAAGTATATTGCATAGTCAGTGACTGATTTCAAGCAGGACCTCCTATTTCCTTGGTACAAAGATTCAGCAGAGCTTCTTTATCTCCTTGGTTCAGCAACACAGCTCTTTTTGTTACCTGAACAAATTGCAGGGCAGGGGTATCCATCAACAAACACTAGCAAGCTTAATAATATTGTTACAGCTTGTATCAGTGGGATCCTGTAGGGCCCATTCCTGCAGGACACAACACTAAATCCAGATCAACAGAAGTCCTGGGCAGCAGCTGGGCATCACGACAAAACATGAAAGGGCATCCCAGCCGTTTGAAACAATTAACTACATTCAGATTAACGGCACTGCACAGATAGATGCAACCTCATTCTGAATGCTGTGGGCACTGCTAGTGCAATGTGCCAGATTACCTGTCCTCTGACCCATTGCTCCCATGTGTTTGTTACGCTCTCTTTTATCTGGCCTTCATTTGGACTAGAGAGTCAGTGAGGCAGGAATAACCAGTGTACCCAGAGATTCCAAAGCTCATTATCTGACGGGTATTTCTACTACAAAATCAGCATTAAAAACAGTTCTTAAAAAAATTAAAATGTAAGATTTATTCCAAACCTCTGGTTGCCCATCTCATGCTTAATGCACTACACAGAAAGTGACATGTCAAGCACAGAATATAAAAATGACAAGAAAGAATATAATTTGTACTTTGTCAGAGACAAAATACTCTCAAAAGATTTCTCCCTATGTCACACATTCCCATGTGGTAGACTTAAGCTTCAAAACCTTCCTAACAAAACAATGCCTCAAAGCAAGTTAACTGATCCATGATGTATTAACTAAAACATGTCCTTAGTCAATAAATTGCAGCATTTGGAACAAGATTAGACTATAAATGAAAAAAACACGCAGGAATTTTGTCCACTAAAATCTCTCTCCTCTTGAGCTTCTGCTCAAAGTATTTTTAGTCTCTGTATCTGAAGAATGCTGTATGTTACTTGCATGTTACACATGGGAAAGACCATTAGACCATTTCCTCCCTCCCTAGATAAAGGATATGTAAGAAGTTAGAGGGAAAATGGATATTGCATTTGATCTCAACTAAGTGACTGCCATATGGAGTATAGTGTTTTTTGCATGCTCATCAGTCTGGGAGAGCTACTAATACTAGGATAATAATTATCCTAGAAAAAAACATAGATTCTTCCTTGACAGTACTGGGAGCACAGGAGTACATGCTATTGGATGCACGCTCTAATAACAGGCATGTAAGATGTGGGAGCATTTATCATCCAGCTGAAATCAGAGGAACCTTTTAACTCTTCGCTTCTTAACATGGCTTTGGAGCATAATACCTAACAGAAATTACCTTGGAAATCTCTCTGTCTTTCTCAATCTAAGTTCTTATTCTTATAGAAAGGGCAGGATAACACTTCTTTTTTTCCATCCTTTGCTTTCTGCAGTCAGTCCCAGTGCTGCAGAGCAGTAGAGGGCAGGCTCTGCAGGCAGCTGGTCCTGGTGCAGGCAGCTGTGCTGCAGTAAGGTTCACAGGCCCATGGTACTGTCCCCATGCCAGCTGGGGATAAGTCAGCTCTCACTCCTTCAGCATAGTGCCATGTGCTGGTGTGAGTGCAACTTCTGAACACTGCTTCAGCTTGGTTTGCTTGTACTCATTCTCAAAGACTGGCTGTCAGCTGTGCCCTCCTACACAATTACACCTTTATCTGTATACAACTCTAAATTAAGATGTCTCTGCAATATGCATTGCTCAGTTCCTCCAGAGTGAACCTAGTGCACACAGGGGCACACAAGATGTCTTGGCTGGCTTAGTCACGATGTTCTGCTTTCTCACTTTCATGTATTTTCACCTATCCAGTAAGGTCCCTCACTTGCAGCCAGGTCTATAATGACCCTGGAGATGCTGTTCAGACTATTTTCATGCTAGCTGCTTGTTTTTTTTTTTTCCGCTATTCAGTGTACTTTTCCCCACCTCGTGCCTTGGCTTTGTGTCATATACAGTCTGACACATTCCAGCCAGCTGGCCCTCATTAGACATAGTGTGACTTTGAAAATCTTCCTAGTAAATAAAATAAGTCTGTGCATATCTGGAGTGGAGGTAATTCCCATGTTAGGGGAAGAAGCTGGAAATCTTACATTCAAAGCAATTTTTCCACAATTTAGATTTAATGTTGTCATGGATTCTACCTAGGATTTTTGCCTATCTGCCCTAAAACTCCTTGTTAACAAGACCGACTCACAGTCTCATCATTTGGGTTGAATTCCACTCAGGATGCTCAGTTATGCTCTTACTGCCTCCAAACACAGCATGTTTGCATCCTAATTTATTTCCCCAGAGGACGTTAGGGCAGAAGAGATTAGAAAACAGGGAATTAGCTGTGGGTAAGGATAGGAACAGAACAACCAAAACCGTGACAGAAGGGACGGAACTAGAAGTCCGGGTAACAAAGCATACAGCAGGAATGGAGGCAATAGGAATGAAGAAATGGTTTGAGAGGAAAGGGAAAGGAAGGTCTGTTAATGAAGGTCAGAAAGAAGAACTTGCAGGAAGTTTGAGGACCACTCAATAGACCCCACTATGCCAAAAGTCATCCTACATAAATCAAGAATAGTGCAGCTTCCAGGCTGTGCAGTTGACATGTCACGGAGAGTGGAGGGATGACAGAAATCACCCAGGCATTCTCTTTTCTGGAGGCCATTCCAAGTAAGGTTCAATGACTGTGTGCACTTTGATACACAAACAGCAACCACAAAATCCAGCCAAAGGCAAACTAGTCAGCCACATGCCAGTAAGCCACAGCATGCAGAATTCCCAGGGTGCTGCCTTATATTACTGCTTCCTTCTGCAGGTCACCTCACCCCTTTGCCACTCCCGGGTATTCCTCGAGGTTGCTGAGTACCCAGGGAAAGGTTGGTGAAGTGATTTTAAAACTGGTATTGCCAGCCAGTAAAAGTAGCAGCTTGGCTCCACTGTCTGTAATGTTATTTTAGTGTAGCACCTCCATTCAGGCAAGATCTATTTTCCTGGAAGAAGGATGAGGTATCAGCATAGTCTCTAAAGCTGGAGTGCCACATTTAGTTGGATGCAGCACTAATGATATGCAAATCCCTTCAAAGTAGCACATGACCCAGTATAAAGCAGGGAACTGCAAGCGCTGACTGTGGTAAGAAGAGGTGGGGTAATCTGTTCCAAAAACCATGGTGGAAGGCAGGATGAACTTAACATCTATTTAGGGAAAAAAAAAGGAAGTTAAGTCAAAGAAATTTTCCAAATATATATATATATGGCCCCACATTAAGTCAAAGAAATTTTCCAAATATATATATATATATGGCCCCACATTAGCTTATTACAGTCTGCAAATATCATGAGAACTGCATCCTGCTTTAAATAAGGATATTCCTGAAGTACAGTCACTTTTCTCACATCCCCCGCAAAAGCTTTTCTCACCCATGTCAGTGCAACACCAGAAGCATTGCATCAAAAATGGGACCTTGACTCCAGGGAGCTGAGCCCCCTTCCAGCTCCGCCAGCAGCGCTCGCTGTGAGTCTGTGAGCACACTCAGTAATCCACTCCCTTCTGTCCCCCACGCGGCTCTGCCTGCACAAACTCCCTGCAGCAGGCACTGCCTTCAGTTATTTTCACATTGCTTAAAGAGTGCGGATTAAAACATTTTTGTTTGAGAAGGTTCACCCAGAGCATAACCTCCTGAAAGGACACCATGGGGAGGTAGCCCAGATTTCCACAAAACTTTTCTTCATCACTGGATATAGCAGAAATGTAATCCTCTAAAATGGAGAAATAGTCTGACAGCCCAGATCCGAGTATCTCAGATTGCAAGTCTGGTTTTCCCATGATAACTCCTTCACATTTACTGATTTCCCCTCTTCCTATAAATAGTTTATTTGCATTCTTTTCCCACCCTACATGCACCACGCTTCTCCCCTAGGATGGATTTCATTTTGTTATTTCCTGCCCAGACTTTTAACTTGAGAGCAGTTAGGCTTTAATAGCTGAGCTGTTGCAAAACCCTTTTCTGAGAATATAATAAAACTTCTGGGTTCAGTGACGCACATAAGAAACCCACAAACAACATGCAGGTCTCCAACCACAAACTAGACAGAGAGATAAAGCCAATAGTAAGCTATTCACTGCCTGCTTGCCAAACAGCACAGCCTACTCATCACAAATGGCAAACCCAACGACAGAAGCAGCAATACTCCATCTGCCTTAAACCCACGGAGATGGGAAGGAAGAAGAACAGAGACAGGATATGGAGCAGCTGGAGCAAATTGGTGCGTACAGGGCGTGCTCCATTAGAGCCCTCCTCCTCCCTCTCTAGTGGAGTTGATGACAAGAACATCCAGTTCTCTTTCTCCTTAGGAACTACACATGAAAAATTAGGTTTCATGTATTTGGGAGTCAACTGTCCCTCAGAGCTTAAATTGTCAACTGCATTTTGTTCATATTTCGAAAATGGTAGCCTACTTCAGAAGTCACTAAAAGGCAAGTGCAGTATACCTGATGCAACTCTTGTACACGGAGAAAAAAAATCAGTCTGGTTTCAAAGCAGTTGATCCAAATAGCTTATTCTCGTGGTTTTAATGATCACGTCTTTGAATGTCCTACAAATGCAGCAAGATTCATTTTATCTTCAATTTTAAAAAGGAAAACTGGGGCCTAGAATGGAAATTATACATGAAAGAACCGGGGTACAGTCAAAGGTACTCTGAGAGGGACTCTACTATACCAAAGTAGCAGCCAAAATTGCTTCAGAATATCAGCAATTTGAGACTGTTGAGAAAATTTAACAAGCCAGTCGCTGAAGTTTTAAAAGGGATCAAATCAGTGGATGACCCAGCTCTTACATGCAGCTAAGAGAAATGTAAATCACCTATATTCCATAATCAAGAAGGAACTCCTCTACTAACCTTCCAAGAACAGGACCCAGAGGGCAAGGTGTACTCACTGAAGCATCAGACAGCAGCTCGTGCTGCAACAGGACACTGTGTGTGTCCCTTGCAGTATGGGAGGGGCAGCACTTCTGCCTTTGGAACCAAATCTTCTGATCTTGGAGCTTATCTTCATGTGGACACTGGAGGACCTAAGATGAGTTATCTAAAGGCATCCAGTGAAAAGTGGATTTGCTTTAGACCTTTAGCGGACTCTCATCTGTTTTCCCCAGTGTCAGTATATAGACAAATCCTAATTCAGACCCCAAAAATCTGGAGCAACCTGACTGCTGAAGAGATAAAAAAAAAGTCAGAATCTGACTTGCCAAATTTATCTCTGAAGTCATGCTCAGAAACCATGTGAGAAACTGATTAAGATCTCAACAATCATTCAGAGACCAGCAGCCTGTGAGTGTACTTCAGGAGACTTTTTCAAAGTCATCTAAACTGAAGAAAGCTGCCACTGAGTTGACCCGTGGAAATTTAAGAACTAATATTTCATTTTTGTAGAGCAAGCTCTGCAAAAATATGATACAGAAATAGCTGTAAGGTCTATCCCATAGACTGCACATGGAGCAAGGAGCAGAAGGATGGAGGATCACAAAACACAGCTTCTAGTCTCAGCTCTGTGAGGATCTGCAAACACAATGCAACCTTCCCCCCAAGCACGCATGAACCCCACTGTTCAGTCAACCATCCTAAACAGTTCTGGTTCAAAGCAATGGTTTGCAGAACTCTTCAACTAACAACAAACCAACTGTCTTTGCAACTCCTACGCACCATCCAACCTAGCACTGAGCTGTTCCTTAGCTCAGCTTGCCTGAAGCAGCTGACTCATCTGAATGCCTCCTGGCTATCTGAATTGTTATCATCTGATCATGCTATCACCAAGCAGCATCTGAAGACTCTGAAATTCTCCTTTCCCCTCTGCGTTCAGAGGAGTAATTTGGTGTGAGCATAAGGACAAAGATACCTTATGGCAATGTGGACTGTTCTCTCTCTAGTATGAAGAGAACTGAGCCAGAACTGGCCCCTCTTGCTTGGCTTAACCACATCTGCCTGATTAAGTGGAGACAAGGTCTGTAGTCTTTTAAGATGACATGTTAATTTAGTAGGTTAAACTGATCCAAAGCTGTCCATAAAAATAATTGTCTAATTGCATAGAAAACCACCCTTCCCATCTGATCTTCCATTAGGAACACTCAGCTGAAATAGAATTCAGGTGATGAGTCAAAATCTCACAAACCTCAAAGCTACCTTGAATCCAGTATGGATTTCAAACAACTTTTTTCAAGGTAAGCACAAGAGTGACACAAGGACAAAACATACAACACAAAATAAAGAGATGCAAAAAACCATTTCAGGAAATTACTTGTATCCTAAAAGTAATTCACTCTGTTTCTCATGCATATGATTTTGCCCTCAACAACAAAACTGAATACACTAAAGGATAATATTTTGACATGAATCTTCACCAGACATACAGAAGGAGGGCCAAGTTCACAAATGAAACACTACAAAATGGCTGGTAGCAGTTTCATTTATTTGAGATGGTATCTGAGAAAAGGAACTTATATACATGTCAGACTCTGACCCACAGTTAGCAGAATTCGCATCGCGTACTTGAGCCCAGCTGCCTCATTCAGTGGGCAGATGGCTGAGGGAGCAGCTCTCCCATACCAGACTGAGGCCCATCCTTTAGTTCTGCCTAGAATTTACTTCCGGGTGTCTGTCTCCCATCCACCTCTATTGATTACACAGGTGCAAAGGCACCAGGTATCAAAGTTCTTGCTACTCTGGACCACAAGCACAGTCTCCTTTGACAATGACAGCTTGTAGAACAGTGCCGCTGTTTTGAATGCCAAAAACAACTGAGCATACACACAAGACCCCAGGCAGTATCACTTTTTTAAAAATAAGAAAGGAAGAGGAAGAAGGATTAAACACAATTTGCACAAGTCAAATTCAAGGAGCAGTTTTAAAAAGACGTCTGTTTTTTCAGTCCTCTGATCTCACCACACCAGATCGTGGCAGCAATGACTGCTATAGAGCTTCTAAAAAGCAGAGGAAATTGGAATGACAGAAAGGACAGGAACAAGTGCTGTGAGAGACAGCAGCACCACAGCACGCTGCACTGCAGGTCACACCGTGCCATAGTGAGGAAGCTGCAGGAATCTGCATCAGCTGAGGATCTGTGCATGGGGTCTCTTATTTGCAGCAGCTACAGCAGAGACATCTGAGGGCCTCCCACTTCTGCAGAACCCAGATGTCTGTACTGGCTTAAGAACCTTTGGTTTGGGTGTGTTTTTTTTTTAAAAAAAAAGGAAATAGTTTCTCAATGCATTGCTAAACAAACCCCGCAGAATAGGACCCAGTGCAAGCCAGCAGAAAAGTGTATACACAAGGTACATTTAGAGAAAAAGAATAAAAATAAAAGGAAAGAAATAAGTAAATAATAAAAACACAGAGAGGTAGAGGTATGGGGAGAACTGGAACATCAGATGACTGCATTTTCCTTTGAACCTTCAGTCACGCCTAAGGCTGACACAACAGCCACTGCCCAAACACTGCAGTATGTTATTTCTGCTTTGTTAGATGATGCAGACAGCATAATTTCTGGGTCACTTGGAGGCCACATCCCACCTCTCCCCTCTCCCCTCCTTTCTTTTTCACAGTCCCAACAACCAAGAACTGTAAACACCCCCCACTGAGGCCTCCCAGCTAAGGGTGAGACTGAGAAGATGACACTGCACAATCAAGCCGTTCCCTGTACCTGACAGAAAGATTCTCTTTGGAGATTTCATACAAGCCTAATGCAGCTGCAGGCACAGTCCTCTGCTTAAATATCAAAGTTTTCACACCCAGTGCACACTAACAATGAAAGCTCTCCCCCTTTCTCTGTAACCCAAAGTCATACAACTGCAGCAGAATGACTGAGAGAGCTCTGCAGGACTAAGAATTGCATTTACTGTTTGCTATGCACAACCCTGCTGCTGCCACATCAGATCTGCAGCTCAACCTTCTCTCAGCTCATACTTCTTTTCAGCATCTGCCTAGCAACTTTAGCTCAGCTGTGATTTACTAAGCTTAACTGTATTTCCGTATGGAGCACAGGAAGAATAATCCTTCCCCTTGCAAAAGGACATCATCATTGCCAAGCAGCCTGAAGACCTGTTAAGGTTTCCCATCCACTCATGGACTTGGTGCATGTGCCACTTAGCAGGCTTATGGTTTTACCTGCCATGTAGAAAACTTCTGTCCAAACACAGAATATCTCCTGTTCTCAATCAAATCTGGTTTCCTGATCCAGTCTCTGTTCACTTGCAGCCAAATCTCAACCAGCTCCAACAAACTGAGTGACAACCTGGAAGAATATCACTATCAGTTTTGTCCTCAACAGCTAAGGCTAGGCAAAGCCTAGTTCAACACAGTTTTGGCCCTTAACCAAGGTCTTTAGCAACAAGATGACAAATGCCTGTCAAAAAATGGACTAGGCAGAACTAATGATGCCTTTGGCAAGACAGTAGAAAAGTTCTCCTGCGTTCCCTTCCAGGACTTTTATACCTCAAAAGACAGTGCCACAGCTGAGACACTGACCCTTGTCACAACAGCTTTGATAGAACTCTGGAGAGCCTCAGCAAGTCAAAGACTTCCATCTCCCTGCCTCAACAAAAGACCAGCCTTGAATAAGCAGTTGGAACCTAGCTTTAGATCCTTGCTCTCCTTCCTATTTCCTGCATGCTCCTAAGTGAGCCACCACAACAGCACGTCTAAACAGCAAGTTTAGAGCTTATACACTTTGATACATGTAAAATAACTCTCAAGTGTACTTGATTCCATAGTGAGGGAGGTGTAAGCTCCTTGCACAAATAAAGGAGTAGAATTTACAGCACAAAATTTTAAAGCCAGGCACTTCCTTCAGAAAGGTCAGGAAGGGAATGACTAATTCTATGCTCCCATCACATTCTTGCACTTCCATTTACTCCTCATTGCAAGCCCCATGCTGCAAAGTACCAAGCACCCTCTGCTCTCATCAGAGACTGCAAGGCACCAAGGGATGGCACTTTGCATGGCTAGCCTGAATGCTCCCTGAAAGCCTGGGAGGTCTCTGAGGAACTGCTCTCTTTTAGTAGTGCACTTATTACACACGATGCTGTCCCTAATCCCAAAGAATTTTTTCACATTTGACTTCACCTTGTCAGATGGATTACCAGCTGTCCACCCAACCACCAGTTTGTTTCCTGGCCACATTTGCTACACACACTGTACCTTTTGCCTCCTGAGCAAGAAATATGTTATACAGTCTTACATAGTTGTGTATAATGAGTCTTATATATATAAACTCTTAATTGATACAACTACATCCAAAAGACCAGTTATACTAGTATAATTATACCAATACTAAAAAAATCTAACTTCGTACTGCTGTACTGGTTGAAGTTCAGAGTTGCACTAAGAGAACTTTTGTCAAAGAGAATTAGACTTCATATCTTTAGTCCTTTCTTGTAAAAGTGTTTACAATTTCTGTATCTTTGACTTTTCATGCTCTACATTCTACTTCGGAAACATTCTTCACAGTATTCCTTTGACACCCCCTTTGCATTACACGTGCTTAATTACATTTCTTTTGTCTTGAAATATCTCCTCTGATTATTCACTGAAGGATAAGTTCAGCAGCCCCAGGTTCAGGATTTTTGCTCATTTTCTTGCTCAGATGACTGCATCAGAGGAAGGACCCTGCAGAGTCACAGCAATGAGAAGAAGAGATAAAAACATGTCTACTCATGAGAAAATAAAAAGACATTATCACAAGTCTCTATGCTATTCCGTAATGGAAATATCCATTCCTAAGGAGCAGTGGCAAAGACAAAGGGATTCTATGTTGTATTTTTCTGTCTGTGAACTGACAATTCAGGGTGCTGGATACAAATTCATTCCTTGAGTTCTGAGATTGTTCACAGCAGCAAATCAACACTTCATTGTTACACATATGCTAGCACTTCTCTCCAGCACGACTAAAAAACTTCAGGCTTAGCAGCATAACCTGTTTCTAAATATGCAGCCCATTCAGAAATTAAAAAAAAAAAATTGTAACAATAAATTATTTTTAATTTACAACATATATTTTATGAAGCATTCCATACGACATCATACCACTTCATATTATCAGTTAAGAGATGTTTACGTTATGCAATGAATCCAAATACAAAAGCACGCTGCTGACAGACACTGGCTTTCCATAGTTTCCCAAAGAACATTCTCCTCAAATGTCTAAGTGTTAATACAGGGGTTGGGGCTTCTGTGCTGTGGGTTGGGTTTGGTTTTGTTGGTTTTTTGGGGTGTTTTTTTTTGCATCTTCCAGTGAAAATGGAGGAGGGAGATGTCTGAGAAAACAACATGGTTTTTTTTTAAAATGTCAGCTATAGGAAGTTGCTTAACTGGAATGTGGCAACTTGCCACATTCTCTGAAAGTATCTTTTAAAACAGCAAACCAACTATGAAATTGCAGTTTGGGATTGTCAAAAAAAAACAAAGTACACCAAACCCCCACCTCTGCTCAAAATATTTTGGACCTATACAACATCTCCTTATTTCAGAATTTAAGAAAAATGGCAGTAGTGATCTGCCATGCATTAGAGATCAGAGATTTTCAGTTTGCTCATCAGTTTTACAGGATGCTTCCTAAGCACTACATCTAACACACTAGGGCACAGCCAAATCAGGAAATATAAGAATGAAAAATCTTTTGTAGAAATATAAGCTACCAAGTAGAAAGCTGATCACGCACATCTCAGCTCTGCCATAGGTTTCTGAAACAATTCAAAACTAAAATGGACTGTATGAATTTTCTTTTTCTTTCCTCTAGGGCTGGATATGCCATTAGTAAGTGGGAATCACACTGAGCTTGTTTGCCCAGTCAGCTTTCTTTCCTTCTCAGTAGACAAACACATAAACCTATATAGCTTATCCTTCCAGTTTCCTCTTTTTCTGCAGTACCACGTGTCCTCAAGTTACCCTTTCTGCCATCTCAGAACCAGCAACATCACGGTTGCTGACTAACCTCTTTTCTCTTATAAGTGGGCAGACAACATAAAGCGACACTGAGCTCTTAGCCCAGGAAGCCTAAGGCAGACCTCCCTTCAGGCAAGTATCCCCAAAACAATCCTCATGCAACATGCCAAGTGCATCTCATAATTGTCCTACAGCGCACTGAACACAGGAATTCCAGTTATGCCTGAGGTATCCTCAGTTCAAGAATGACCTCTACTCAAAACACTCCTGATTTCTTAGTGGAAAAGTATTCATTTACACTCCTAGTATATTCACCTAACTCAGCTGTCCGCAGTAGGCTTAAGATTTGTGAGATTTAATGCAGTTTAAGAAACTTACTTCTATGCACCTTCAAAGAAGGGACAACAGCATTCTGGATAGCCAATCACCCAAAAACACAGGAGACACCTTCCTGCAGTAGATTACAAATAGAAACTCCTCTCTAACAGCCCCAGACCATCCCTCTGAAGGAGTTTGTGTTATAATGAGAATGAAGGACTACTTGAAGAAGTTTGGGTTTAATGTGAGATGTGGGGAAATGCTATGAAACAGAAGAATGGTGTTGCATTAAGACTTTATTTATTACCTTTTTCCTGATTCTTTTAAAATTTATGAGGTGAGCTACATGCAAAAACTTTACTGTTTGACAGTGCTGTAAGACTGTTCTTCAGTTACTGGGTTTCTGTGACTGTTGTATGAGGTTTTTTACTGGACTGCGTTGCTCTGCTTCCTGGTCTCCCTGCTATTCTGCAGGAAAATGAGCAGGAGTGAGGCAACAGGAAGAGTAGGAGTTCCCTCTACAGAGACAAAGCAGGATGTGACCTCTGTTCCCTAAATAGGGTAGAAATGGTTGAAACCCGGTATCCAAGTTGGTGGTTTCCTAAAGCAAGGAAAGACTACATCAAGGACCAAAAGCAAAGCTGTTTATCATGGGTTAGGAACTGTGCCTTTGATGTCACTGGGACAGAGCTTTGTAAGATAAACTTAATTAACGTTAATAACTATAATGACGGATTCTTGCTAAAGAACATTTAAACACTGTAGTACTTGATGAAGCCTCAACTGCTAACCTTTGATCTAACCAAGTATTGGTGCTGCTTCTACCTGAGAGCATCCTGAAGCTTTGGTGCTCTGCTTTCATTGGGACAGGGTGTCTGGAACCTGTGTGACCTGTTTGTCCAGCTGAGAGGCAGCCCTTCCCCACTCCATGCTGCCCTACTAAACTTTGCCTTTGAATTTAACAGCCTCTCATGACACTGGTTTCCATCAGCTGCCTGACCCCTTGCTTTCCAGAGCAGCATACAGATTACCACCTGTAACAAAGGAACGAGTGTGAATTATCGTAAGGTAGCCTCACCTGCAAGTACAGATTCAGAGTCATACAAAGTCTTTTCAGTCTCAAATCTAAAACTCCTTTATTAGCATGCAGATGACTAGAGCTGAAGGAGGCTTTTTTTTTGTCTAAGTACCCCGGCTTCCTTACTACTTCAGTGTTTCTGTGCTGGTTATGGTTACAATTGGCTTACTGTTGTCAAGGCTGTACAGAGGGCCAAGTCGGTACTCAATGCTAGAAGTGAATACCTTGTGAATATCTAAGTTCAGACTCTTATCTCCAGTCTAGGAGACCAGCTTCTATACATTCCAGCCTTCAAAGCCAGAGCCTTGCCTATTAAGGATTTCTGGTAGTATCCCAGACTGAAAAAAGAAAACAAAAAGTTGGTTAAGATGACTAGCTGGATTAGTGGTAGCTAGGATGACTGAACTTCAGAGTAGCTACACCCACATACCAGAACAGGGTTGTGACAGCAGGTGTAATTGCTCTGCCATTAAAGTCAGAAATAGCCAGATATGCCTGGGCCATTGAGTTCTGTCCCCCAGCCTGGCAAAGAATTCTGCATATGTTTTATTCACGTGCCCTAATTCGGGAGTTTGAATACATAACTGAGGCAAAGGGAAGAACTGTACAATATATTCTAGGGACTAAAAAGGCAAACTCTCACTGCTATTTTAGAGCTTAGTGGTCCTTCTATCTCCTTTCTACTGGAAGGGGCCCTACTAAGCTTACTACAGATGACTGCTGAACTAGTTCCTCACAGTGCTTCAACTCTAGCTTTTCCTTTTAGCTGAAACAGTTTTCTATGAAGCTAAGCAAAAGTGACCTACAGTTTGTTTATGCTCTCAAAGGGTATATGTTTTGTGCTGGAAACAAGTGCCTCTAACCGGAGTGACTCCATACTGGAATAATAACTGGAAATGAACTCTGGACCATCGGCTCCCAGCCGATCTGGGTTAGATCGTGTTGCATAAATAACAGTCAACTCTGGGGGTGGGGAAAGGAGAAACTGCTGCACTTTCAGTAACATGGAGCAGCCTCCTTTCTGCTGCAAAGGCAAATACTCCTAGCAGCTGCACAAAGCCTCAGATCAGTGATGATATATATGGAACCAACAAACACAGCACTGGGAAGAGAGAGGAAAAAGCTTTAGGGTTACACGGCAGCTGAAAGGAAGGACCAGGCTATAAAACAAGGTACCATACAGTTTCACTTGAGTTTGAACATTGAGACTAGCAGATAGTCTGTCACAAGTTTGCTTCATATACCAGACCCAGATAAGCAGTGCTAAGGCTGCATTTGTCTCATAACCATGCCATCTGCGATAGTCATTCCCATGTGAGAATTACAGTGCAATGTGTACAGTGCAAGTGAAATGAAGTTCCTTCTTCTCCTATTTCTACCTTCATCCTGCCTTCCAAATACTAAGGAACACCAGAACTACCAAGCACTTTTTTTGAATGTCTGCCATAACTACTTGTTGGAAGAGGTTAGAAAAACTGCTGAGTAGAAACACTCTCATTAATAGGTGGACTGCCTGTAGTTCCTTTTAGCTTTGAATATGTTGCATTTGGCCATTCTAAAGATTGAAGAAGTAAATTAAAAGTCCCTATCATGTGGTCTTGCAATCTTGGTAAGTGTTCTTTGTCCTTGTGTAGTGGATCTGGAGAAGTTGCAACTTTTGATCTGGAAGTATCTGCCTTCTGAGCACAGCACACTTTCAGTACAGATGGTTAAAGGTTTTCGTAGGTTGGAAACCAGCAATGGCAGAAGAGCTGGAAAGAGGACTGCAACAATGCTTACATTCTCTTTTAAGCCTAGTTTCAAATATTATGCAAGATAACTATATCAAATTTTGCACTTGGTTGTTCAACTGCAATCTAGACAACTATCCTTGTGTGTAGGCAGGCTGGTATCCTCCCTTGCTGGGGCTTTCTCACAAAGCTGTTCTGGAAACAGTCTGAAAAAGTCCCTGATCACAACAGAGAATTAATACATTTGTGCGGGATTACAGTAAACTGGAGCTTAGTACATGTTGATCTACTGATGTGATAGGCTATACAGAAGCCATTCAAGTGAGCTAGGAAATTTGGTACGATGAGTCAGAGCAATGCATATAACACTGTTATTCATGTAGTTAATAACAGAACAACCTTTATTTTTTGAGCTTTAAGTTAACAAGTCCACCTGATAATCCAACTTTCATTTGCTCATATGGGACTTGGATAGGACTTGACATCCGTTAGCTTGTACTCAACTTTAACAATTCCTGGTACTGGCTTCCATCAATAAGACAGAGAAATAAACCTTCTGTCTTCTACAAATACCACACTTTCTCAGTTGGCTTTCCTATTTGAGTGCTGTTTCCTATTACCTTGCTCGTCAAAAAAATACATCAGACCAAGTCTGAAGACAGTAAAGACAGCGCTGCTGTTGAAATAGCAGGATCTTCAAGTGAGGGTCAAGGCCACACTGTTTAAGGTATTCAGCCTTGAAAGGCACTTATAAAAGAACTGAGTCAGCAGAGAGTAGAGCTAAATTCAGCTCTTAACTCTTGCTTTAAAGTGCTTCAACTCCATTGTTTTCAGCACAACCATATTCAGTATCTACTACTGTATATGAAACATGGGCTCACATAACCTGACATTCATTTACTGCCAACAAATAACCCCAAGGAACACAAGTGGGGTCCTAATTTAAAGCCAGCTGTGCTCTTTGCTACAGGTATGTCACTTACGTGATAGCTTTAGCAGACCAAGTGTTTCATCAAGTGATATGGCTGTAAATAATTTACCAGCAACCCCATAACACTTGATTAAAACCTACTGAAAGATCCAATTGAATTGTCTCTGAAAGAACAGACAATGATGTGACAACTGTGTAAAGGGCAGATGGCAAGTGGAAGCTCATCAGAACATGAGAAAACAATTTAGAAAAAAGGTACCTTTATCTGCACTGAGTTGTGATGATCTCTACTTGTCTGATGTTGGCTGTTATGGAAGTAATTTCTTCTTTCTGCCTTTGGGTATCTGAAGCAACAGCAAGAGTACTGGCTGTCCTCACAAGTGGCATTTGGGTGTCTGTAGAGTATGTACCTAATATCTTAGGCAACCAGGTTAGAAACTGTTCACTGCATCTTTTAGCGATGAGCAGCGGATTGGATATATCCTATTCTACAAATAGGTCAAACTTGGACAAGTCAGGCAGCAGTAGGCACTGCAACTACTGCAACTCTATGGAGTTTCAAAAGAGAGTCCTGGTCTACAAGTCATACTTATTTCTGGCTGAGGTAGATTGATAAAGGCTGCCAAGTTGGGTCTTAGGCTCTGGGCACAGGAGATCTGAGATGATTTTTTTTTTTTTTTTGAGTAGCAAAACAAAGTTATGGTAAACATGGGAATTGGGCTGAGTGCAGAAAGCTGAGTGAAAACTGCTCCAATAGAAGACTGAATACTTTTTAAAAAGTTATCAACGCATGCACCCAGGAAAATAACTGTTGCTTGTTCTATAGGATACAATAACCAAAATAAACAATCTCTTGGTCATACAGGTTCATACCAGCTCTCAGCTGCAAATGCATGTATATAGCCCATTTGTCAGCACCTGGAAACAGGTTTGAGGCTGTATTGCCAACTGCCTTCCCCAAACCCCAGCAGTGAAGATTAAAAAGGAAAAGAAAAAAAAAAAACCAGCAACAACCAACCGCAAAACCACCAACTGGTCACTGATCAACCTGCCTCTTTCAACCCACGTCTCACTTGGCCTCAGATTTTAAGTTGTGAAGTCTCGCCACTGTTTCATAACTTCAGAGAAACAGGACTGTCCTGGTATCAGGACTTCAAGGGAAAAACCTCAGCATCTTTTTTCCCCAAATAAATGAGCCATTCTCACTGGTAAATTTCAAAATCCCTCATCCATCAGAATGGCTCTCCAATTTCCCCCAGGCCCTCTGCCTCAAAATTTGAGGCCAGATAAATCTTGGAGCCACAGCAAACTTCATTAAGCAGCTGGAGGTCAGGCTCAGCATTTAGAAGAACTCCAAAGAATTCTAGCAATGCAGAGACTTGCAGTGCTTGCTGATACTGTTCCCACAGCACAGGCGCTTTGACAGGAAGCACTGTGCTGCTAACTCGCCCTGAAAAATACAGTTTGAATGTGGAGATTATTCTTTGCAGTATAAAGGGGCCATGCCTCGTATGTTTCAGACCTCACACCAGGCTCCTCTCCTCATGATGACAGGATGACAAAAAAGGCTGATCCAGCCTATTTATTATGCACAGGATCTGTGATGAATAGAGAGGCAGGGATCAGACTATGTATTTCATCGTGTGCTTCCCCCTCCCCCTGCACCTTGGTTTTGCAGCTGCAGGCTCCAGCAAGACAGAACTGTGCAGAACTGCTGAGTCATGATCTCCTGTGGGGTCTCTGAGGTCTGCAGTGCTGAAGCCAGGTGACAAAGCTCTGTGACAAAGCAGAAGGTGAAGCATCTGGAAACACATATCACATCATGGACGCTTCCAGTCTGTCTGAATAGGGTCTGTCTGCCCTTGCCCCCACTCGCAGGGCAAGCCAGCATTCTTGTCATGCCTTATACAGTTGTTAAAGTAACTGAAGTGAGGGGCTGCAAAAAACTGGCCTCCAAACCTGGACAGGTAGCAGGCATTTTCTTCCCCCCCCAGAGATCTTTACATCAGCAGTGTGCTAACCCTGAACTATTTGTGCAAGAGCAGCTGCAGCAGTGGCTGGTCAGTGTGTTTCAGAGCTCTTACCGCACAATTCCTGCAGGACTGGAATTGCCATCACAAAGACACCTGTGCCACCAGCACTGGTCCCTGCTTCTTATCCTCAAGTCTTGTCACCCTGTTCCAAATAGCTCTTAGTTGCTACACTGCATCACAAAGTCATCTGTCTCATCAACAATCACAGTAATTTCTGTACACCGCTTTAGGAAACAAATGCACCTTGTAGTTGCCAGATCTGCATTTTCTTCCCAGTGTTGCCACAAAAAAACGGAATGCCTTGAAGCTAGATGTTAAGTCGCCCTCAACTCACCCTTCTCAGTGTGTTTGTAAGAATACCATGGAGACCTGCTAGCAGAATGTTATGGGCAGACTGGGAACTTGCATTGCTCTTGGCAAAGGAATGAAGGAATAGATGCTACTACCTTCAATTTGAAATCTTACATTGTGAGGAAACCATTAACTTCAAAGGTCTTAGCTTCAGACCACAAACTAGTCATTATTGGCAAAGAGGGGAATCTGAATAACACAGTAGAAAAAAAAAAGAGGAAAGAACATATCTGTGGAACTGTTGCTTGTCTTGGCAGCAGGATGATGCTGTAGATTAAGTTTCCATAAGAATGAAAACCTAAATACTACTACCAACCTAGCAGAAGTATTAAGCCAAGTTAGCTGTGCCTTAATTTGCAGACTGGCAGCTGGTACCAGAGAAGGCCTGTTTGGTTAGATGCAAACAGGTAACTACCGCTACAGACATGCATTAAACATCATTACAGAAAAATCTTCCCAAGAAGCTGGATAGTATTTGGTATATATATGGTAGTATTTCCTACTACTGCAGCTTCAGCAGAAGCTCAGCCAGTATTCCAGTGCAGCCGTTGAAGACTTGTGCTCACAGCGGCTCTCCTTTCTCCCTCCAAGCCTTAGCTCTGTAGACTCCCTCCAGGTCATCATCCATGACTGCAGGTGGCCCAGAACTTCAGGTTGCAATGGCAGGCAGCCCACAGAAGCTCTGCCCCATTATACCCATACAAAATGCCAGCGATACAACAGTGGCTAAGTCAGGCCTGCAGCACTCAGCCAGTTTTAACACACATAATATCCTTCCTTAATTCAAACAGGGTTGGCAAGCCCTTTGACATCCACTCTGGGATTTCTTCCAGCTTTGTTGTAAATGCTAAGGAAATGCTAACTCTTCAGTGTTTGTACTCACCTTGGTTTATTTCAGCGTCAGCTGTTTCCCTAAAACAAGGGAAAACAGACAATTCACTAAAATTCACCAGAATTCACTAAAATTAGGAAAATAAATACTGCACCTGCACTAAGGGAGTCTAATGCTACTAACTGGTGCTGGCCTGAGGCACTCAGAACTATCTCCGCTGAAACTGTGGGAGAGTTACAGGTCTTTGTATGAAGTGTTTTACTTTGTGGAAAGTTTCAGTTTTGATCAGTAAGACAAAGGACCCATAAACTGAAATGTTTTGCTTAGCTGATGAAGAAGTTTCAAAAGGGAGACATCTGAAATTCAGAAGTCTTCTGTGGAAAGTTCAGTCAAAAACAGTTTCTCTTTTCCTTGAAGCTCCAAGCAACAAAAACTTACTAACTTCTGCTTATTTTGGTGAAGCTGCAACTATCTCCTAAAGCAGAGTTGAACCCTCTAGCTTACCAGCAAGGGAAAAAGAAAAAAGAAACAAACACTGCTCTGGAAGATGAAAACTGCTGATAGAAAATTCTCAATGCTTTAAGGATGGATAAATTATTGAGCACTATAGGGCATACTATAGCCGATGTAGTGACATAGAGGATACTGTCACACATCTTACACATCTTTCAGTAATTACTGAGCAATCCATTTACATCCCCTACCTAATAACTTGCAGTCATTACACCTGATTGAAGTTCTCAATCTGGAAATAAATACTCATTGTTTATTCGTTCTAGTTTAGTCAGCATAACTAATAGCTAAAAATACAGCCTCACACTGGAAGACTCTACAATAGCCTACACACACAGCAGCAATGAGAAGCTCAAGACTTCCTTTCTAAATTTAGGTTGCTTCGAACAGAAGCGAAAGTTCTTTAATAAATCGACAAACCCATGTTTTAGAAGCAAATAACAAGAGTAGGACTGGGCAGGAAACTGCTTGCCCAACCTTTAAAACTTCCTTGAAAAAGGCTTCCACGCATTTTCAGGGATTCAGACCCACGGACCAGCAAGCTGCCCTGTCCACCTCCTGGCTGCATTCTGAAAGCAGTGCTCAGTAAGTTCTGGCAATGTCACACACCCAACTGAGAGCCTGAATCTGTTGCATCCCAGCAAGATTCCTCAGTGCCATGCTAATTACTGCTCTAAAGGAGATCTCCCAGTTCCCGCTACTAGAGCTATTCCACTCAAGATAACTAAGAATCATAGAATAATCATCAGATCACAGGCACTCTCTAGCCCCTTATCAAGGTGTGATTTCTTATTCTGCTGATTAAGTGTTCACAAGATGCACACAATGTGAATTAGACTTCTTCTCTACACAGAAGAGGAATGACAGACACCTGACCTCTGCTCACAAAACGTTTCGAAGCAATGAGCAGCATTCACCAGTTTTATTCTTAGAGACTTGTTGCACCTGGACAGAGAGCGCCATGGGTCTGCATCTGGGTCCAGCTCCCAGCCTTCCTATAATTTCAACAACTTCCCCAGGGATAAGAAGAAGAAGCACGTGAAACTCCTTGTTTTCTCGTTTTAGGAAAATCACTGCTGAGAAGGCAGGAAGCTGTTTCTTTTTTCCTCTCTTTCATTAAAATTGTATTTGAGTCAGACATCTAACTACATATTCTACACTTTACTCTTGCTGCAACACCTTCCCCAAATAACTTCTGACTGATCAAAAGCATTAGTAAGTCAAACTACAACATTCTCAGCCCATATGTAGGAGTGGGCATTTCTAATGAAAAGCTATTGCTTTTACCTACCATCACGGCTTCAGTTTGTAGGAAACAAGTGTTTCTCGTGTCTCTCGTGGGAGTACTGCTGGGCTAGGACAACCCTCTGGGATTATCTGTAGATGGCATAGCAGCCCTGCTCAGGAGTTGCATCGTGAAAGGGCTGTTCATCTCTTTTGGAAGAGGTATGCTTCCAAACTCAGAGATCCTGTTTCCTCGCTTACCAGATGTGGTAACTAACACTGCTTTGCTGTAGCTGTTAGTCATGTGGGATTACTCCACGGGAATGAGAAATGAGCTAGGAGGAAAGTCTCTAAGAGATGTCTGAGTCAGTATCTCTGGGTGGTGTCATCTATACATCCTTCTGTGCTGTGCCTTTCACCACAGCAGTAATCTAGCCAATACATTCTCCAATCCCCAAAACAGTGACAGATAGCCAAGAATGATTTCATTATAATTTATCTTTTGGAAAGAGAAAGCAACCCTATTGGCTGAAAATAAGGATGGGAAAGCTTAGCCTTAAAGAAAGTGAGTTTTATCCCACTAGAATCTGAAAGGTTACATGGTCTATGGTGTCAATATATTTTTAAGTGTAGCTATTCCCTAAATAATTCTGTGTGTTGCAAGACTTTTGTTAATTGTTCCTGTTTATGAACAACAGGTGATAAATTTATGTACCACCACGCTGACTCATATCTGTAATCTGTCACCCATATGCAGCCGTAACAGTCATTGGGGTTTTCGTTGTGCAAAATGCAGTTACTAGCTGCTGTCTGAACTTGAGTAGCAGATCAAGCTCTGTTCAGGTGCTATCTATGCAAAACTGGTTACAGCCACAGGTTTAGCTAGATATAACTGGAGTTCAGGCTGGGCTACTTGCCTGATTGCATCAATTCTGAACATGCAATACAAATCAGAATTTGTATGTGGAGAGTGAGGCTTGTCAAGCACGACAGCCTGTGGGTTCCTGTTAGTGTGTGCAGGCACGTACATACAGAGGTCTTAACTCCAGGCGCCGGTGAACTTCTTCACTGGAATTCAGTTGCTGTAAGGACCTCCAAGCTGGCTCTGCACAAAAAATGTGCAGAAATAATTCTGCTGTAACACAATCCAGCAGCCACACAATTTTGGAGAGACAAAAGCACTATAAAGACTTACCCTGATACTTCCCTTCTTGCTTCCCATTTAGAGCTTCATAGAATCCAGCCAAGGAGATAAGTACACACAAAGCTTAAAAAGTGAAGAGAAGGCCATTTTGCATCTTCACTGTGATGGCAACCTACACATCAGAGCTTATCCCAGGTATGTTAAAACACGAGTGATGACTTTTCATATAAACATTTATATAAAATTAATTGTGGGAGATAAGCTAACTTCTATTACAATGTACAATTTCTGATCATATGCAGAGACATGCTGTTAGAAAGAACAGATGTCTACAGACTTTGCAATAACACATGGTTCGTTCTCCTTCCAAGTCAAAGAGATTCTCTGTTGAAACCTATCTTATACAAATAGATGCACAAACACAAGGAAAAAAGGAAACTTTCTGCTCACCTCTGAGAAAAAACAAATGCATTGCATATATGCAAAAAGTAAGATGAAGTAAGGGAAGAACGTCTCTTACATAAGACCTGTTGGAAAAGGAAGTCTTTTCAGATGAGCAAGGTTTATAAACATGTGGCTACAGGTTGCAGTTTGGCCTGAAAAATTCACTGCTCCCACTACTTAAAATTTAGAAACACACAGTCTTTCTTTTCTAATGCATACCACATAACCAACTTCCAGTCTGCAAGTTTGGACAATTACAGTCCCTCACCTTCCATTCCTCCCCTCATTTTCAATGCATTTGTTTCTGCTTAGAGATTGGTTGTTAAGAGATAAGCCTTTTCTAGTCAAATTACCAAGTGAATGAAGATAATGATAAAGCAAGTTCAAACATATATAACCTACAGGTATCATTCAGCCAATTTGAAGGACTGATTTGAGGAGTCATAGACTTATTTCTGACACAGCACAGCTCTATTCAGGCTCTCTAGTCTGGTATTACGTTTTCTGGAGATGCTGAACAAAAGACATTCCTGAGGAAGAGGTCAAAGTGACCTCTGCACACTGGGCCAAGGATGTCTCCATCAGAGACATAGGTCAGCCACAGAGCATTAAAGCAGGCAGATCTCAGCAATGCATGCTGCTGCCCCACCCCGACACTCCCACCGTAACCAGTTTGCTTCCTTCCCAGAAGCACTCTACTTAACTCTTATGATGTAAGAATCAAAGTAGAAAGAAAATATATCTCCAATCTGAATATAATCTAGGTCTCAGTTCAGTCTGGTTCTGCCTCACTTTTGTTGCAATTAGCAGTGTTGGAGTATTCATCCTGTTATCAGCTTTCTAGTCAGAGAGACAGATCCAGAAAGATATCATTTTTACCAGCTCCTCCCACCCCCCCCAAAAAAAAAAAGCCAGCTAAAATAATATACCTCTAACTTTGCAAAACCAGTTTAAGGGTGATGCACGCGATTAGCACAGAGTTAAAAAGATTAGGACAGAGTTAAAAGCTGTGACAGTTGTTTCTCTGCAAAGATATTTGGGGGCAACACTGGGTGCTTACCCCATGGCAATGGCAAGAAATTGTTTGCTCTCATTATTTTCCACTTTGGTTTTGTAGTCTACTTGAGAAATGAGTAAACCTGTGAGGACAGAACTGAAAGAAAGCCATACACCAAAGCGTTGGGTAAAAACGCTCAAGCACTTACTCAGTAAAACATATAAAAATTAAGAAAATACAAGACCCTGTGGTATCAGAGAACCTACTCTACTAGTAAGTAAGCCAGCACAATCTCCTTTGCACTACAGGGAAACTCCCTGCCCTTCTAAGAAACAGCTTCATACTTGTGAAATGGGCTCAGCTCATGGAACATATCTAAACTCATTAGTTTTAAGTAATTCCCGCAGACCTTTCTTCCCCTCTTCTTTCTGTAGTACAGAAAGCTTTGCCTGCAGTCTTTAGACTGATGAGTGCTTCTTTTTTCCTGCTGGGGTTCCAGTTTGACATCCTTATCTACCACGCGCTTCAGTTTGAGACCTTGCGCACAGAGGAATGAGGAAGGACTTGATGCATTTCAGTAAATTGGGAGGGACATAAACATGCACATAACCTAACCTTTAGTTATGTTGACGTTCTTAACTTTGAAGTACACACACATTATGAATCATGTGGTGTACATGACAGGCTGCAAAGACTCAGAGGAAAGCAGTGCAAAAAGGATGAAGATAATAGATCTTGGGTAAAAAAGTAACATACATTTAGATTTGTTTTTCACTAGCGCCTTAGGCTGCTAATTCCATTCACAGTGCTACTGCTTTCAAAACTTTACTCCAGGGCTGTGCTAACCTGGGAACCAGAAGTGGCAGAGAGCATGCACTGCTGTCTGACCTGCACGACATCGGGTTTAAGACAACCGTGCTCACCCGGCAGCATTCACTGCTACACCTGTGTGGTCAGAACATCCGTTGTTTACAGATACAGAATTTTGTGTTCAAGGAGATATCCCTTCACCTGTCACATTCACACTTCTGACACCAAAACTAGACATTATGAAAGTTTTCAACATACATGAACTATATACCAACTACATTAGAGAAGCTTCCTCTGCTTTTTGTTCTTTTTCAACTTCACTTTTTGTTTTTCATCAAAACTGATTTTTGACGCAGTACATTGGACTGTCTTCAAAAGACACATATGCAGCCTGGTATTTGGTCATAGGAGCCACTTCTAAACTTCTAGAGTTAAGTCTCCTCCCCTCCCAAAGTAGTACTTCCTGCTTCCTTTTTGTTCCTTGTATCTATCTCATGGTTTTATCATATCCCTGTGGCTTTGCTGTACAGTTTACCAGTTATACCAGTGCAGCTAAGTTCTCATAAATCTTTTTCCACAAAGACGTTTCTGCACATGAACATGAGACGTTTAGGATCAAACCAGAGCACTGATGAGGCTTGCAGGCCCAGCAACCATGCCACCTGTAGCCACTACGCAGGATGCACAAAGCCATTCAGTGGCTCCTCAAGTCCATGCAGAGAGCACAGCAGGCACTGGAGACCTCCGAACTCACAGCTTCTCACTATGCTGCTACTGACTGGCAAGGAGCTGCTCACAGGCTGCACAGTAACCGCACAATGCAGTCAGGCTATTGCTAATGCTGGCTTTGTGCAATATTGGACCACCTTCCTGAACTGTCTTGATCGAATAGACAAATGTGTATGAACACACATGCACGCATTTCTAACACATTAACATGGCACAATGACAACCAGCAGTGTAGGCCACCTGCTACTGGGGAGCCCTGCAGCCCTCTGGGAGTCCCCATGGTACACGACGAGAAATCACAACTTAGGAAAACAAACACAGCCCCTCAACTCCTACAGCCCAGTTTTGTGCTCAGCAACAGCAGACAAACCCACTTCAGACTGTGCAGAGTCACTAAGTGAGAGATTCAGCCCCTGCCTGACATCATGTCTTCAGGCACAGGCAACTGACGAGAGCAAAGGGCTGAGTCTGTATACCCATTCCTGTAGCTTCATGGGCTGGCAGGGATTCATTACTTGGTTGAACTCCCAGAGAAATCACGTATTGGGGAGTACATCAGAGATCTTTCTGATGAAGAACAAATTCTTTGATCACCAGCAAATGTGGCACCCATTGGCTTAAGCAGATAATTGCTTAAGGAATGCAGAAACACACTCAATAACTATCACTAGTAACAATTTTTGTTGCTTTCAGAACAACCTGAAGATGATAGCAGGCCTTTAGGCTTTGTGATTAAAAGTTTCCTTTCAGAATGGGTCCACCAGCAAAATACTGATGATCGTTTTCCAAACTGATGGTGATTTACATTGTTTGAGCACTGAAAAGACAGCAGGGTTGCCAAACGTCTACAGAAGTACTGTGTTGTAAAGAATAGCCTTTTGAAGGCTATTTGGAGGTGGCAGAAGAAAAAGAACTACCAACTTTTTTATTTTTTCTGTGGGTTTTTTTTTTTTTTGAGGAAAAGAAAGCTGAGGAAGAGAGAAAAAAGAACAATAGATTTCTAAGAGGCTATGCCAAGAGTTACCATCTATTGTTTTTCCTAGCTTCATTTAAGTGAGGGATTTTCTAGCATGTTTGTTACAGGTTCACTATTACAAGCATTTTCCTTCTTTGAGCCTGATGCTCCAGCTCTGCAGCCTCCAGTACTGAACTAGAGAAAAGGAGCATTGGCCTCCACCTCTGACCAAGCAGGGGCTAGGTGGGAACTGCGTATTCTGCTTAGAGCAGCATTACCTGCACACAAGGCAAAGGGAAGCACTATTCAGTATTTAAGGTCAAACAAACGGAACAACTCTGAATTCCCTTTCTAAACACTCATGCGTGCAGTCAGATTGTGTTTGAAAGCATCACAAAAGCACACGTTCTCTGCATGAAGGATTTTGTATAACCTCTCCGAACAGCAGAGCATCTCTCCAAACTGGACCGCAATGCTGCTGTCAGACACACCAACAGAATGGAAAGGAGGATCGGATTAGATCAATGAAACCCAGCCAGGGATAGAGAGACAGGCCTGGAAGGAGAGAGCAGGAGCCACCAGAAACAAACACCAGAGACCCGCGGGAAACATCTGCGCATCCAGCATCCTGGGACAAGGGATGCAGCGTCTCAGCTCTGCCAGGCAGTACGAAAGCACCTCGGGTCCCCGCCTCGCCCCGCACCTGCCGCCCCAGGCGCCCAGTCGGCCGCAGGCCGGGAGCCGGGCAGCAGCAGCGCGGAGGGGCGGGGGCACATCGCGGCCTGCCCGCGGATCCCGCACCTGTCCGGCCCCGGCGCGCCTTCCCTCGCCACGGGCACCGCCAACGCGCTCTGTCGGCGGGATGCCGCGATGCCAGCGGCCCGAGGGGACCGTGGCAGGACGGCGAGGCCCCGCAGCCTGCGTGGGGAGGTGGCCGACCCCCCTTCCTGCTTCCCTTCCGCGTCCCCCCTCACCCCTCTGCGCCCGGGGAGAGAGGAAGGGGATCTTCCCCCTCCTCCTTCCCCCCAACGGCCCGGGCACCGGTGAGGGAGCGGGGCCCCCGGCGCTGGGGGCAGGGCCCTGCCCAGGACCGGCGCATCCCGGCGGCGGGGCTCCCCCGGCCCCGTACCTCCAGGGTGCGGATCTCCTGCTGCGTGAGGTCGTTGGACGCGGCGCACTTGGTGCGGAGCCCGCGCAGGTTGGACAGCGAGATGTCGATGAGGTCCTGGAGCAGCCCGCACTGCTGCAGCGTGCTCCGCACGGCCGGCAAGCTCCGCACGGCCGGCCCCGCCGCCTCGCCGCCCCGTTCCTTCCTCTCCAGCATGCCGGCGGCTCGCAGGGCAGCCGCTCTATCCATTCCTCGGCATCAGGGAGGCCGGGGAGGAAAGGCGGCGGCGACGGCGGGGGGAGCGGCGGGCAGGGAAGGAGGGAGGGAGAGAGGGCAGGCGGCGGCTCGCTCCGCCCCGCCTCGCCTCGCCTCTCCTCTCCGGGCAGTTACCGCGTATTAGCATGCAGCACGCCGAGCCGGCAACGCGGGTGCGGTCGCCCCGCGCAGATGGCAGCGACTCCGCGAGGGGGCGCGGGCGGTCGCTCCGCCTCAGTGCCTCAGCAGTTCCCGCCTCAGCATCCCCCGCCTCAGCAGTTCCCGCCTCAGCATCCCCCGCCTCAGCGCCCCTCGCCTCAGCAGTTCCCGCCTAAGCGCCCACCTCAGCATCCCTGTGCCCACCTCAGCGTCCCTGTGTCTGCGTCAACAGTTCCCGCTTCAGCCTCTTGCTGCCTTCAGCCCACCTTAGAGTCCCTCAGGCCCCAACAGGTATGTCGGGACTTGCACCTCACCGCGGATGAGCCCAACCATCAGCACACTGAGTGACAGGGAGACGGGTGACACCGGGCCTGGCCCAGTCCCCCCTGTGGGATGTGTGGGCTGGGGCTGATGGGTGCATTGTCCCGCTATGGATTAGATCTGGCCAAGTCCTTGTGTCTGCAGATGCCAAATGCCACGAGAACCACATAGAGCTTAAAAATGGCATACAAACAGTGTTGTATGTTTTCAGCACCATCCCACAAAAGCCCCGTGGGTGATTCCAGGTGGGTCGGCCACGGCCATGGAGCACTTGCAGGCACTGGGGCTCTGCAGTGTGGGTGAGTAGTTGCAGAGGTCACTGATGCTGTCATGGTTCTGTGCTGTTACATGGATACAAACCACATGCTGGCCGTAAGCAAGTCCCTTGCCAAGGCCATAGAGTGTTTTCCTAAAATAGGGTTTCCCAGATGTTCTATGAATCCATTGGATATGCATGTTCTTTGACATAAGTGTTTGCATAGTAAAGGCCTGGCACATGAGGTGGGCGTTATTAAAAACAACTTATAAACACTTAAGTGTGATACGGGTTTATTCATATCATGAATAGGAGGAAACTTCATCATGGCCTTGTGAAACCACTGTGGGCTCATCTTTCACAGTGGAAATTCTAGAAAAGTGACACAGGCACAGGTACCTGCACAACAGGTGCATTGGCTGCAAGAGCTATCTGTTGGGCTCGCCCAGAACTGTGTGTGTTGCAGTAGCGTGGAACATATCCCCACAGAGCTGACTCTGCCCAGCTGCCTGCACAATGAGGACTGTTCATCTGATGTGATGGATGCAGAAGGACAATGTAGTTGTGCTCTGCTGACAGGAGATAGCCTCCTTCAATGGATCAGATTGACAACAGGTTTAAAAAGCCAGAATGATATCTGAGCCACATGTGGCAATACAGAAGAGAATTTTATGCAAAATAAAAAAGGGGAGGAGGATCTGTGGATATAGGACATGAGGCAGTGGAGCAGGGCAAATCAGTTGACACAGCTGTTTTTCTCATGATTAGATGAATACTGGTATATGCGTTAGTTTGGCTGTATTTGCATCAAGTAGTGTGACGTACACTGGTAATTTTCTTAAAAAGATGGGTTAAGCCAAGTATTTGATTTCATTATTCTTCACATGCTGCAAGTTTCGTACACAAAAAGGGCTTTGCTGGAATAGGGTTTAATTAGTTTGCTGTGTTATATGTCCTGTGGTTTTGGAAAAGTCACTTACTTTATTACCTCTATCATTCCAATCTAATGAAAAAGTCTTTATACCCCTTCTCTTAGGAGCACTGAAAGTTTAGCACTGGAAATTGTAGTTTGTAAAAGTGTGTCAGACTGAAGTCTTGAATTACAAGTGTCTGGATCTTAGCAATGTTATTAACAGGGTTATTATTATCATAAACATTCTTTGTATACCTGCCTGAGAACATCCATTTGCTAGTAGACAACAAACCAGGTTTATTGCATAAGAAACCAAACCAGGAAAATTATGGGCTATGCATGACAAGATATTTGGCGTTCTCTCTGAATGTTTATGTACTGTGCTGTAAGTGTTGGGCTCCTTAACTGGCAACTGTAAGTGGGCAGCATTCCAGTCCCAGTGTACAAGACTGCCCTCCAGGCCCGCATGGAAAAATGTGCTGACTAAACATTGCTTGCCATGAATTCCTGTCCCTGCTCAGCACTGCTTAATAGCTTGCATGTTCATGAGACTGTCACCTTTGCAGAAATGGAGAATGTCTGAATGCTCTTCTGTGGAAGAAGGTTACACAAGTGAGCTGCTTTCTTCCAGACTAGCTGCTTTGACTCCCATAGCAAGGCAGGAAAAACAGATGTAGACATGCTCACACTAATCTAGGGAAAGCATTGTCTTATGCTGAGGTGAACCCCAGAGCTGCCTTAGCAGAGGACCACAAACTGGGGTGTACTGCTGAGCTGCAGTCTGCATCATACAGGGTGAGTGCTAAGCAGATGTGATGCTGAGATACCTGAGATACCAGGAGCAGATTTTTGTGAACAGAGAGGTGAGGAGGTAGTGTAATGTTTGAGATTTCATGGTCAAGGCCATCAGAATTTCACAATAAGCGTGTCCCCACAAAACCAGCTATGACAGAGCACCATTTTATACTGTTCTCACATATGTTCAAA